>CAIGQQ010032479.1:22416-33215 GCA_903798035.1 Danio albolineatus
ATATGTATATATATATATATATTTCTTCAGTTTAACAAATTATATTTTATTTCAAATTATGAATTTGCATGATTTGACCATCAATTTCCTCACAAAAATTATATAGATGCCTTTTCTATAAGATCAAATTTATACAATGATTTGAAAAATATATAGTAAGTGTCTCCGGTAAATCTCTAGTCGAGCACTTTTGTATTACGTTTGTTTTTTAAAAGACTATTGGTTAGATTCAGAAAAGACTTTAGGTCAGTGGTTATCTGACAAGCCCTGCCTCCTTGTGAACATGCACAAGAAGATTAAGTATCTGAAATTGACAATAAACGTACCCTTAGAAACATATTTCAGATTAAAAAAATAAATAAAACACCCACTAGTGGATTTGCCCTCTGAAACGTGCAACAAAATGTAAATGAAGCAACGTATTTTACATTTCGCAAAAATGTAGACTGAGGCACGTATCTACAATTAGCATGGGCTGAATAAAGAAATCCTTCATAAGCTCTCATCCATACATAAATGGCTATTAATGCAGCACTGCTTCTGAGAAGTGGATTTCTCCTTCAAGTTCAAGTTCGCTACGCATCACAAAACTCCATCTTCCTGATCTCCGCGAGCCATAACAAATAAGTCCCTTGATTCTCTGATAATTCATTAAGCTGCTATTACACTGGCAGATCTTCAGTCTGCAGACTACAGAGGAAAAACACAAACTCACTGACAATAGGTTAGAACATACAAGCGAATTCCAGCTGCTGAAAGTAACCGAAGCTTATCTAATTGCAAATCTATACCAACCACAATTCAATCAAAAAAAGATTTTCCCCACAGTCTTTGTTTTTATATGTAAATATTGATCAGAATTCAGTCTGGTAACTATTTGGCACAGCGTTATTGAGTTGACTGACAACATGTGGATATGAACCCACATGAAAGATACTGCAGTAATTTATAGTAAATACTATAATGTTTTGAACCACACTATAGTAAAGTACTTAAATTAATCTGTTGCGGTAATTCAATAAATGCTGTGCTAATACAACAACTTTGGCAATAGAAACTTTACCCAATAATATACTAGGTTTTTTGCAACTATATGTATTATACTACTACAATACACCACAATTTTGTAGTAAAACTAAAGTATACTACAATGTTTATTACATTTGATCAATTTACTATATTTAATACTACAGTATGCTGTATTAATGTATTAAAAAGATAATTAAATAAGACTAAATACTGTAAAATACATAGCACAATACACTTTACTATAGTATGGTTAGAAAACACATTATTTACAATAAATTACTAAAGTATTTTGTTCGTGTGGAAAGTCTACAATGGTTCAGAAATGAATATCCTATATTTCTAAATGTTCTAAGTTTCTCATGACTGATTGAGACTGATTTGGCCTTGCCTTTCCCACATAAACACAAAAGCAAGCTAACTGCTATGCTAACCGCTAAATCTGCAAACCGTTAGACCACAGCTCCTCTTATGCTGTATGATGATCGAATGTTTTTGATCTCAAAAGCATAGTGGGCTGTATTTGTGAAAATGTAAATGTGAAGGAGCATATCTGAATCAATCTTTCATGTAATACATGTTTTTATTCATCACTCTTTGTTCACCAGCGTGTACCCGAAGCAGCCTCTTATCCCCCTGAGGAAACGGCTTATTCCCCTTTGGTGGGTCAATTAGTTCAGAGGACACAAATCAAAGCCAGAAGAAACGATAAAGGAATATTTAATCCAAACATTATAATTCTATTATCATTTATTTACCTATGTTGTTGCAAAGCTTAATTTCTTCCAGGGGACAAGGAATTTCACTTGTTAATCTCTTGCAAGCAATTAAATTAATGGATACAAAGGCTTCAAGCTTCAATAAAGAAGCAAACACATCACAAGAGGTGTCCATATGCATTATATTTCAAACCATCTGAAGCCATTTGACAGCTTTGTGTGAGGAGTATCTGCAATTTAAGCTGTTATTTAATGGTAATCCAGTGAGTGGTAACCAGATCAGCGTGTGAACTCAAGTGAACCTGAGAATTAGATCAGTCTGAATGATGAATGAATCATTTAGACTGATTTTGTGAACTTGATCAACTGATGCAATGAAAAGATTCAATTTAAAAGAGCTGTTTTTTTCATAAATTGTACTTTTTTTAAATGAACCCCTGTAAATGATGTTTCACAGTAGAAAAGAACCTCATGGGTTTGAAATGGCATGAAGGTGAGTAAATAATTATAGAGTTGTATTTTTGGGTTATTTAATGCTGCGTCACCCAAATATTTCATGTATCATGGCTACAAATACTATACTTTAAATATTCAGTACTTTTTAAAGGATGCATTGAAGTGATTAAAATTGACATTAACTAAAGGTCCAATGTAAAAGTTACACATTTTTATATAAAATAAATGCTTTCCTAAACTATTAAACAGCAACTGTTTTTAAAATTAATAATCATAACAAATGTTTGCATTCAACAAAAGCTGTAATATGAATATCAGGTCAGAAGAACAACAGAAGTTCATTCATTCATTCATTTTCTTTTCGGCTTAGTCCCTTTATTAATCCGGGGTCGCCACAGCAGAATGAACTGCCAACTTATCCAGCATTTGTTTTTTACGCAGCGAGTGCCCTTCCAGCCACAACCCATCTCTGGGAAACACATCCATACATTCTCATTCACACACATACACTATGGACAATTTAGCTTACCCAATTCACCTGTACCGCATGTCTTTGGACTGTGGGGGAAACCGGAGCACCCGGAGGAAACCCACGCAACCACGGGGAGAACATGCAAACTCCACACAGAAATGCCAACTGGCCCAGCCGGGGATCGAACCAGTGACCTTCTTGCTGTGAGGCGAACGTGCTACTCACTACGCCACCGTGGCGCCCTCAACAGAAGTTGTTGATGGCATTTTGTAAAAGTAATTTTTTCTTAAATGATAAATTACTCAGAAGACGAAACAATCATTGCAATTACTGTGTGGTGGCTTTTGAAGGTTTGAGACAGCTCTTTTGGAACGTAGCCACTCAAGACTGAGAGGTAACAATACTGAACCACTTTGACAACAGACTTTATAATTATTGCCCTTGCTGTTAAAAAACAGCAAGAACAAACAAACGCAAGATCCTAATCATTACATCAAGTCAAGTCAACTTTATTCAAATAGCACTTTATACAAAGTTGCTTGAATAAGAAAAAAAGAGATGAAAAATAGTAGTAGTACATTTCCATTTCCATGAATGTAAAAGATCAGTATATCGATCAGTTCCAAAAACAAATGTTGTTTTTAAGTTTAAGATATAGTTTAACTGTAGGGCAGCTCAACTGAACTCAAATGACAGGCTCCGTTTACACTAATGCCGAGTTCAGACTGCATGATTTTCAAAGTAGTCGTGTCACAGATGTTTTCATACTGCATGACTATCAGGGCTAGCGTTTTGTCGCTGCTTTGCAATCTGAACTCTGCATAATACGTTTTAGTTTTAAAACAGCGTTTTAGCATGAAAACTATCCAGGTCCACACTGGAGTTTTACTTAGCGTTTCTGAATAGATCTCCGTGCACACTACACCACTGAAAACGCACCATTCTGTGACCATACACGCTCAGCTGCAGCGTATGAGCACGTCTGGGCTCTAAGCAGTCAGCGGGTGCTTTGAGCACAGCTTCCCGGGTGAGAGCAGCATTGGTCAGACAGTTCATCTTCTACTGGATTGTATCTCACTATAGTTGTCAAACGTGATACTTACTTTAATTCATCTTGTCTCTATCTAACTTTTTTTAATCTATTACTTGTTCTCAGGTTGAGTGCAAAGATAAGTTAATATATTAATTTATGTAACCACATACACTGATACTGCCGATTTGACTGATTGCTTGCCCTTATTTCCTAAATAAACTTATTGTACGTTATACTTTTATATTGCCCATTATTGATTATTAAAACTGATATTCAGCAAAGGAGTCAGGGTGTGATTCTTTTTTTCTTTTTGGAAGAAAATATAAGGAGGCAGTTATGTTATAGGTTTTGTTAAATATATGTATACAGTGAAAATGACAATCATTTATGTAGCTACACGACGCCTCAACATTTTTAGCGTCTGGTAAGTTAATATCAAAACAAAAATAGGCAGTTCCTTATATCATGTTTTCATTTTATTGTTAAGAAACATCGTAGACTGAGTGATGCGAATGATGTTATAGATTACACTCTTTTTACCTGATGTGTAGGGCCAGACGGAATCTGCAGACATTTTTTTTGCTATTTCTGCACAGATTTTTGTTAAAAATTTATGCTAAATGATTTTTGGAGTATCTGAACTACAATCTTAATATTTGAAATAAAAAGTTATATCTTTTTTTTTTACTTTATTTGATATTTACAATGCAAAATCCCATTAGAACAACTTTGATAAACAAAGCAAGCCTCATATAATATATCTATTAAAAGACAGAAAATACGACTTTACAAACAGAATTGTAAATAAATCATATGAATATTTCCACATTTGTCAATATTATTACTAAAATTAATTAAAAAAATTAAATAAATATAAATTTACACACATTTACTCAAGAAAATAAACAGAATTAATGATGGGCTAAAAATCTGTGGAAATCTGTGGAATTCTGCGCACGCAGATTTCGTGTGGGCCTAGATGTGTCCTCTGGTTTTCCATATCAAACTTGCAAAATCTGAACTTAAGAAAAGGGTTCAAGACTGAACTTTGTTAGTCTTTTTCAGATGTCTCCATTTTCCCCTTCCACACTGACACGGAGCAGCAGTGTTTTCAAATGAAAACGGCCTTCAAGCTCTGTTTTCAGGGCTCGAAAACTCTGGGGTAGTGTGGATGAAAGGCGTAACCATAGCAAAACTTATGCGTTTTAAAACTAAAACGTACTAGTGTAAACGGGGCCTGAGCAAGCCAAAGACGACAGTGTTTCCATCCAAAGATGCAAATTAAACTTGTGCACAAATCTGGAATATGACATAAAACATTTGCAATAAAGCACTTTTCTATTTATTAAGTCAATGAGTATAAAATCATCACGACCTGATAAACTGGTGCCAAATATCAAAGTAAACATTTTATTTTCTGCTATACGAGATGCCACTGTGTGCCTTTTTTCTTATAAAGTATGATAAATTACGTGTACCTCAGAAGACGAAGCTGAATTGCAGTGAATGTGTGGTGGCTTTTGGAAACGTGAGACTGCTCTTCGGGAGCACAACCGCTTAAGACTGGGAGGTAATGATCAGAACCACTTAGATGATGGAGTTTTTTTGATTTTAGAATGACCAAAACAACATTTCAGATGTTTTACAAAGTGTTCAATCCTCTGGTGTGATGCCATCCCATCATCCCACCCATTTGTTACATGATTTATTCATTCATTCATTAATGTTCTTTTCAGCTTAGTCCCTTTATTAATCCGGGGTCGCCACAGCAGAATGAACCACCAACCTCCTGCATATGTTTTACGCAGCGGATGCCCTTACAGCTGTAACTCATCTCTGGGAAACATCCATACACACTCATTCACACACATATACGGCCAATTTAGCTTACCCAATTCACCTATAGCGCATGTCTTTGAACTGTGCGGGAAACCGGAGCGCCCAGAGGAAACCCACACGACCACAGGGAGAACATGCAAACTCCACACAGAAATGGCAATTGACCCAGCCGAATCTCGAACCAGCGACCTTCTTGCTGTGAGGCGATCCTGCTACCCACTACGCCACCATGGCATCCTTGTTACATGATTTATTAAAACAAAATTACATTACTTTTTTTATGTGAGTTCTAGAATTTATTAGGTAAATGTGTTTCCATTGTAGTTTATGTGCATTTTTTCTTATCGAATAAAATGTTTATCCAACTTGTTGCATGCATATGTTTTTTATGCACATTTTCAAAATGTATGCGCATCTTGGCATTTCCATTAAGCATTTTTCAATGTGATATTCCAATATGCACATAAAAAAGGTGGATAGAAACACAGCAAGTGGCAAGGAACCCAAATTCCATTATGAGGTCGAAACGGAGAGAAAAAAAAAAACGTGTCAGGGGACCTGTTCTCATGAGGCCAAATGAAAGAAGAGCTGCAGTCTACAGTAAATACATTCTAATTTAATCTAAAATCATTTAAATTAAAACTACTTTATACTCTGCTTTACTTTCTGCTTACTCTACTTTGTCAGATTCTGCAAGCCCTACATGCTATGTCATACACTGCAACTTGGCTATGTTACTAATGTGCTTATATCAGTTACCCGTAACCTGTGATAATTATTAATAAACATTTAAATATGGGTATTTTTCTTCCAAAAAACCTTTGCTTAACTTCACAAGTCACTCATTAGCCAACTGGAGCGGTAGATTACTTTAAAAATGGATGAATGCACTGTATGGCACTTCAAAAACTCAGACACCATTCACTAATTATAAGCTGGGAAAAGTCAGGATATTGTTTAATAAAACTCAAAATGCATTTATCTGAATAAAGAACAACATTAGAGATTAAAAAAAAAAGATTTTAAAGGAATAGTTCAGCCAAAAATGATCCTGTATTTTACTTTAACTCAAGCCATCATTGTAGCCACTCCACTCTTGTGAACATGAGTATGTCGTAAGAAGCCAGTCATAATAATTATATTGATATTTGTTTTGTTTTTTTTTTTTTACTCTAAGGGGTGTTGTGTGAGTAAGTTTTATGATGGGTGTTCTTTTTATAGCTTCAAAAACAAGTGTTTCAAAAACCATTCACTGCCATTGTAAAGCTGGGAAGAGCCAGGACATTAATTAATATATCTCTGCTGATAGTATTCATGTTTTTTTTTTGTGTGTGTGTGAATCTCTCAGGCTTCTTATCTCAGAAAACTCTAAAAAACCTTTTTTTTTTTCCCCAAACAATTTAGAACAAAAAACACTTAAAACACAAATAATAATGTCCATTCATTTGTTTATTTTCCTTCAAACTAGTCTCTATTTCAGAAGTCAAAGGCATGAACGCAGCGGATGCCCTTCCAGCCACAATACAGTATAGTAAACACCCATACACACTCACGCACACCCATACACTACGGCCAATTCTGTCAAGGTTGAGTCGGGGAAAAGGACGTGGACTCAATTGCCCAAAGAAATGGGAATTTATTTACAATAAAAATAAAAGTAAAAAGGCAAAACAAACAACCCTGAGAGGGAAAACATTAACAAAACAAATAAACAATCAAAAACAAACTAGACTGGGCAGACTGGCAATGATCAGGACTGGAGAGCACGATAGGACAGGGGTTATCAACGACGACGAACTGGCACAGGACAGCAGACATGAGGAGAATATAAAGCAGAAATAATTAACAAACAAACAGGTGAACATGATAAACTAATAATCGGTTCACAAGGAGGGTGGGGCTAGACAATAGACGGGAGAGCACATGACAAACACCACAAGCCATGTGCTCACATAAAGTCTAGAACATGCAGCCAATGAGAGAACTCAATAACTGCGTGTTTGCATGACGACATGAAAGCATGCGGTGTACGTAAACATACACCCCGTGCTAAACACAACAACAGAGGACTGAACGCAAGACACAAGTACATGATGAATGAAAACACTCACCGTGCACTCACACACACGCAGCATGTATGTTCTATCCCAGCGCTAACCGAAACCAACTAGAATGAGATGCTGGGAATAAACACCACGCTGCAGACAGACGAACACAAACACCAGGACGAGAGCACGCATTTGCAAACACGCCCGGACCTCACGCGCCCGTATCAAGCGGGAGCATGCACGGTCCAAGCGTGCTCACAATTGGCACTCATACAGAGACACAATGACAACACACAGGACTAGACAGAGCTAGTTTCTGGCCAC
This sequence comes from Danio albolineatus, assembly GCA_903798035.1. Taxonomy (NCBI): domain Eukaryota; kingdom Metazoa; phylum Chordata; class Actinopteri; order Cypriniformes; family Danionidae; genus Danio; species Danio albolineatus. The sequence continues at coordinate 30,334 of CAIGQQ010032479.1, forward strand.
CAAAACAAGAATTTACAAGACTGGAGTGGCAGAACCCTCACACATTCGGTTTATTCAATTCACCTATAGTGCATGTTTTTGAACCGTGGTGGAAACAGGAGCACCCAAAGGAAACCCAAAGAAACACGGGAAGCACATGCAAACTCCACACAGAAATGTCGACTGGCCCAGCCGACCTTTTTACAGTGAGGCAACAAATACTAACCACTGAGCCACCATGCCGCCCTCAACATAAAAACAAAAAGACATACAATATACGGTACACTACCAGTCAAAAGTTTGGAGTTGGATATATATATATTTTTTTTTTAAATGTTTTTTAAAGAAAATTATTCTATTCATCAAGGCGCCATTTATTAAATGTAAAAAATAGTTAACTTGTTAAATACTTTTTTATTAAATATTTATTTATTAATTGTATGTAATTTCAAATGAAATTATTAGTCCAGTCATTATTGTTTTTTTTATTATTATTATTACCATTAATAAAAATAGCAATTATAATTAATATTCAAGTGATTTCTGAAAGATCATGTGACTCTGAAGACTGAAGTAATGAAGGTGAAAATTTGTCAATAAAATCACTGGAATAAATTATTAAATCAAATTATAATCTATTTTTGAAGTTATTTTATACTGCAATAACATTTGACAATTTTATATTTTTTACTGTTTTTTCGATAAAATAAATACAGCCGTGGTGAGCAGGAGAAGCTTATTTTATGACATTTAAAAATCCTACTGACCCCAACCTTTTGACCGGTATATACCAAGATCACCGCATCTAATATTTTTAATTAAAAGTTGATGTTTTTGATCTCTCATTCATAACCAGCAATTGATTTTGCAGCATTCTCTGTGCATCCATATATTTCAGTTCTCAGTTGCATGTTATTTGCTTCAATTTTTGTTTTGCTTCCCTTCTGAATGCTCGAATTAACCCAATGGAGTGGTATGGGTTACTTTTATGATGCTTGAGCACCATTCACAGCCATTATGTGAAGAGCCAGGATATTACTTAATAGACCTCTGACTGCATTTGTCTGAATGATCTAAATGAATGAATTCTTTCCAAATAGAGCTATTCAATTCCTCTAGCGAAATAGTACTCATACAGTATAACTATATTGCAATGACAGATTTCCATTTAAACCCATAAATAATCTTTGATCTTTCTCAAGCGCTCACACACATCTATTAAAGAACATAGTCAATGTAATTTGACCAATAACATTAATAACGACATCTTCAACGTGCAGCTTAATTCATAAAACTGCAGGTTAAGATCAATAAACTCCATTAAGAGCCAGACAATTTTTTTTTTCCTGTGAATCTCTCATGCCTTCATCCCAGAGAACCCGTTTTCCCAGATTTACTGCGGTAGGTCACCGGGGGGGCACCTGCCTGAAAGCGAAAAACATAATTTGTATGCACAGACAGACACACCTTCTAACACGCGGAGCTCTGGAGTGTGCAAGTAAACACCTTCTGCCCCTGAGGGGGCTGTGGAGGGTGCGGATAAGAAGCTTACAGATCCCAGTCTGACAGATTATACATACAGCCATGTAAATGAGGCTGCCGACCAGACTTGGCGCATTATGACAATATTACGGAAAATATTAAGGATGACAGTGCGATTACAACTGAACCATCTGAGAGGATGAAGCTTTGACGCGAGGTTCACTGACCTCAAGTGTGAAGCGATAATGAAGCTTCAGTAAACAAGAACACGATTTAAATGATTTGTTTACGTTCATCGTGTATTTGGGGTCGCTGGATGTTGGCGATGAAGGTGAAAAGATAAGAAGGACACTGGATGCCAGACAACAAAAGAATGACGAAATGACAGAGGTGTTTTCTTCTGTCCATTAGTTCCAGCAGAAATGGCTCTCGTCCGACTGCGGTGTAGGGGTAAAGAGAGTTCACTAGGCCATCTAATGCACAGCTCCTGGGATGTAGGTCAAACCCGCTCACCTCTACAGTCATACTCATCATAAAGGATTTATTTGTTTCCATTAGAATATTTGGGATTGTGTGGTCTGATGGTCCTTTAGCTACATTACATTAGAGGAAAACAGCACTTAGACTACTGCAAATGCGTTTGAATTAGTCAAAGAAACAAATGTGTGTGTTGCTGTTGTTGTTTTCTTTCGGCTTGTGGAGTATTTACAGTGGTGGCATTTTTATGAATGCAATTCTTCAGTTGAATTAATGTAGAAAATGGAATAAAGAAATGTCATTTCATGGAAGTAAATTAACATGAACAGTACTGTAGATGTGGACTGTAGCTTTCAATAATTTCTATTTTTCACTTTCTTATTTTTGGGATGAACTACCAATGCTATAATACTTAAAATACATAAATATTTTGAGAAACCAAATTTACATTACAATATTTGGGGTTGTGGTTTGGTGGCCCTTTAGCTACATTACATTAGAGGGAAAAGGGTGCTTAGACTACTGCAAATGCGTTTGAATTAGACAAAGAAACAAATGTGTGTTGTTGTTGTTGTTTTCTTTCGGCTTGTGGAGTATTTAGAATAGTGGCTTTTTTATGAATGCAATTCTTCAGTTGAATTAATGAAGAAAATGGAATAAAGAAATGTCATTTCATTCATTCATTCATTCATTTTCTTTTCGGACTAGTCCCTTTATCAATCCGGGGTCGCCACAGCGGAATGAACCGCCAACTTATCCGGCATCCGTTTTACGCAGCGGATGCCCTTCCAGCCACAACCCATCTCTGGGAAAAGAAATGTCATTTCATGGAAGTAAATTAACATGAACAGTACTGTAGATGTGGACTGTAGCTTTAATAATTTAAATTTTTTTACTTTTCTTATTTTTGGGATGAACTACCAATGCTATAATACTTAAAATAC
>CAIGQQ010032485.1:0-19526 GCA_903798035.1 Danio albolineatus
ATAGACGTCTAACCATAGCCCAAGCCTAAACAAGTCATCCAAATATCAGCTAATGAATGACTGTTTAAACAACAAAAATACACAAATACATATCAACATTTTTGATTAACAGGTTCTCAAAAAGGCAATCCATTCAAACTGATTAAACACAAGCTTTTATTAATAAAAGCAACATAGCAATATTAAAAACATTAAATACTAAATAAATATCAAATTTTTAGTTATGACAAAACAAACAAGATAAAAACTGATTTTTTTTTCGGTTGAACACGGAAGATATTTTGAAGAAAGCTGAAAACCTGTAAAAAACATACAATGGAGATCAATGGTTACAGGTATTCGGCTTTCTTCAAAATATCTAGTGTTCAACAGAAGAAAAAACTCAAAGGCTGTTCATTTTGCTTTATGTGCACTCAAAATTATTCTTGTAGCTTGATAATATTCTGATTGAACAACTGAAAAGTATGTGGTCTGTTTTGAGGATGTTTTAGGTATTTCTCTGGACTTTAAACAAGTTGGGACCATTGCTGTCTATAGAGAATGAGAGAGCTCTTAGATTTCACTAAAGTATCTTAATTTATACTCCAAAAAAAAATCAATGTTTGGAACGACATGAATAATTAAACGTTTTAATTTCTGGTTGAACAAACCCTTTAAGTGTACATGTCATGAACCCAAAAAGTCCATCCAATCCATATGTGACACTCAGCAGGTTCTGCAGAACTTCTACACTAACATCTGTGGGTCTGTACTCAGGACCAGCATCCTCAGCCCAAATGAGATTCAGTCTTTGCACTTTCAGTCCTGGAGAAAAAGGAAAAAATACTGAGATGTGTTCTAAACTCAGTCTTGTGACTGTTTTACAAATACATTTATGAAACGAGGGCAGGTTGAAACACTTACCACATACTCTTTTACAAGTCTTCATTGAGGTAGATGCACGGACTCTTCAAATGAGGTTGGTCTTCAGGACACAATCACGCTTGATGGTTAAAAACAAAAAACAAAAAATAACATTAGTCACAGGTTTACAGCATAAGGCTGATTACTTATTTACACATTTACTATTTTAATTCAATTATTTATTCCATTATTTTAACTATTTTAGTATTAATGTGTTATATTCAATGTTTTTTTTGTCAACAGCAGTTGGATAATATGGATAATGCATAAATATTGTTTAAAATTTCCATTCTGTGTGTTTGATGGGACTTGAAAGCTTTTTCCAGCTTGTGAATGTACATGGGCAATCTGCATATGGACAGGGAAACCAGCAAATGTGGCCATAGCGTAAATGTTTTAGTCTAAAATGTTTAAGCAACTCATACCTGCTAGACTGCTCATTTCACATAGCCACACTCAAATATCTGTGGAGAAAAACAAATAGTTAACCAATATAAGAGAAGCATTATAATAATTATTAACAGCTTACTTTATACTTGATTTTACTGTGACAAGTCAAAATAGTTACTCATAGTACAAAAAAAATAAAATTTCCATTAAAATAGTAAAGTTTATTTATTAAATCTAAATCAATAACCCTGTAGCAGCAATTATATTAAAGGATTACAGGAGGCCATCTTGTCAAATAATGCTTCAATTAGTTTTCTGTACAAATGACCCTTACTAAAAACAGAATTAAATCGGTGTTTGTGTTTAAAATTAGTCTCTTTTGTTATGAAATCACAATCTAACACTTCTCTTAAAAGCTAGAACTGCAGAAGTTTCATCTCTTGACAGAGTTTTTCATTGCCTTCATGAATTTAATGAAGACGAATCACAATGTACAAAATAAATGCAGTTAATCAACGAACTTTGCTTAATAAGTGTTTAATTTTGCATGTTTAAAATGTTGTAACATTCCCTCACATTTTAGTCTAAGATTTACGAAGTGAAGGGTGCCTGTGCATATGTTAAAGCATGCACATATAATAAAACATTGGCAAACAACATGATATTAAAGCAGATTACACTTACCTTGCAGAGCACTCGCTACAAATTTCAAACAACAACAGCCTTCTTCCTCTTGATTTGCTGGTCCATTTCAACCGACTTGACAAATGCGCAATAGCGACATCTATCGTGTGGAGTACGGAGCTGCGTCAGTCTTGCTTAACTGATTAGATCTGGTTTGTTCTACTGTAAGATATAAGATTATACCATATTCATTTTTAACTCAAAATAAAAAGGCAGTAAGTCTACAATTACATTTTTATGTCAATTTTGCGAGGTGAGTATAAAGCCCATCTAACTCAAAGCTAAATTATGGCTACAAAGAGAACAAAATTTGTGGATGTAGTACTCATAATGCGGAGGTGATGTATTAACCATTGCACGCGCTCGCGGCCAAATACAACAGTGAATCAGTTTAGACTATCAGTAGGCTATAAATAGCTGGACTGATGACGAGCTAAATCACGGCTACGATCAGGCTATAAAAATTACAAATATTTTTTAAAACCCAAACACGTTATAAATGCTATTTACTTTCCTTACTTAAAGGAATATCATAAATATCACGAGGTATTTTGCCAAAAAAAGACAGGTAATCAAATTTAAGTTTTTTTGGGCTAGAGATGGGTTACACATAGCCGGACTAGATTGGGTCTACACTTCACCGAGAAAGTGAAACTATGGCTATTACTTGCAGGAACCTCATAAACCTTATTGACTTTGCTTACATGATGGAGTATCATTCATATCATACGCTTTATTTTACAAAAAACTGCATGCAACCAAATTTAAGGTTATTCGGGCTAAATTTGGGTTACACGTAGCCGGACTAGATCTGGTCTATACTTCACCTAGCCGGTGAAATGACGGCTATTGCTTGCTGGGTATACTCAAAAGATATCATTACAGGGACCAAAATCCTTGAGAGAATTATTATTATTATTATTATTATTATTATTATTATTATTATTATTATCTTCTACAGCGCTTCACGGAAATCGCGCACTGCACCTGAATATGGCGGCGCGGTGGCGTTGCTGTCAGTGGCGTTCTAAAAAGAATGTGTTCGAGAATCGATGACGTTGATGAACTAGTGTGACCTGCATTAGTGTCTGACCATCGCTGACATTAGCGGTGTGCAAAGATCTTTCTAAAAATATCATTTTAGGTTATTGCAGACTTGGATTCAGACAGTTTTACTCCCCTGTTGTTCCTGATGCGTCCAGTAGGGGGAATAAAAGATACATGGCCAAATAATAGATTAGAAGTCAACTCTTACAGATTGTTAAATGTCCTGTTCATAAACATACTTTTATTTTAATTTTTTAGGTAAATATAAAAGCTAAGTTAATGTATCAAAAAGTGAGTTTAAATATACAAATAACTGATACACTCACCATACTATTTCACATATACAAAAGCCCAACTGCAAATTAATTTAGATTCATTTAATTAGAAAAAATAAAAACACACATAGTTGGATAGTGTAACGATTAACTGTAGTCTAGTTATAAGTTTTCATATAGAGATGTGCTTTTTGTTGTATTGATTATAAAGTTGCATTCTGAAAATAACAAAATTATAACCGAAAAAATGCTTCTTTCAAAAGTTCCAAGCAACATTTAGCCAAACCTGACAAACAAAGACCCAGACAACATTTGATTTATTTGAACATTTATTCTTTAAAAAAAAACTAATAATAATGCTTTTTTTGTTTTTGTGTTCTTCCTATTCCAGATATCTAATATCTAATTATCTAAAAATGACAAGAAAAATAATTTCATGTGATTATAAATTTATTATCTGGACCTATGTTAAACATATAACAGACTTTTTAAAATATTTGATTTATGATTTAATGATTTTATGAGTTGTATCTCCCAGGAAACATTGACAGTTTAGTGTATAACAAAAGGACTAAGTCATTATTATTTATGTTTTGTTATTTGCAGCTACAACTTGTGATTCTGACTTGCCCCTGTTATTCTAAAACATGTCAAACATATTTAATTACTTTCTTCGTAACAAATACTGTAACATTAAAAAAGTATATATATACTTATTTAGCAGTTTGGACTGACTTTTTTCATTGTATTTGCAGAACATGTTCAGTCAAATGCATAACGAATCTTACAATAAGATATTCACATTTTAGCTTGACATCTTTAAACAGAATAACAAAACGAAAAAAGGAAAGAAAGAAGAAAAATACAAGTAAAAACAAGAGCAGGTATACACAACATTTACCATAGAGAAGAGGAGTTTAGCTTTTGAAGTATATTCACAGTTCTGGTCGCTTTACGGCTTGAAAGTCCTTTAAGAGTTTCAAAATAGATTTTTAAATCAGCCTTGAAATGGAAGATGTTCGGCTTCTGCTTCCACCATTTACACGTGTGTATATGAAACCTGCCTAGTAATATCAAAAGATTTAACATAAACAGGAGATTCTTATCTATATCTTTTTTTTTTATCAACAGTCTCGACATCCATTCCATAAAAAACACACGTCTCAGAAAGATCAGCTTTATATCTCTTGAGAAACTGGTTGGTTGGATATATTTATGTATAATTTTAAAGCAGATTTCACTGATTTTATTAGTGCCACAATATTTGTTGTTGTAAGTCCAGACCAAGTTCCAGTTGATATTCTCAAATGGGTTATTCCAGAAGTACTTGTGTCTAAAAGTTGCAGGATAATGAATCAAACTTCTAAGAAATGTATTATTACATTTTCTATCTTTGATATCAACACCATCTAATAAAGTCTCATTTTAACTGTTAGTTTATTTGGTTCACTGTAACTCTGCAAAAGCCTCGCCAGGCCGGCTGGTATTGCATCAGTTACTCTACTATAATCTCGTGGAGGCGCTGGAAAACTAATCTTCTCTTAAAATTCAGTATAAGTCAGTAAATATCCTTCATCGTTTAATAACTGTGAGACCAACAGAATATCTTTTTTAACCCAGTTATCATAAAAAAAATGATTTGTTCTTTTATCTGACAGTTTTATTATTCAATGTTATTTGTTTTTGGGGAGAAAAATTGTGTTTGTATAGAAAAATCCAACATAAAAGAGCCTGTCTGTGAAAATTAGACAACTGAATGAGGAGTTTATTAATCTCAAAGTCACACTTAAAAAAAAACTTGATACCACCGACTTTTTCAAAAATAAGGTTTAGGATTAAATACCATACTGTATTTCATTTCTATGTTTAATATGTTTAATAATTTTTATAACATTCCAGGCAGTCTAGAAGAGCTTGACACTGTAACTGAAACCATTAATTCCCTCCTTTCTAATACATTAGATATAGTTGCTCCGTTACACTTCAAAAAGATTAGGGAAAAAAATCCGACGCCATGGCACAATGAGCACACACGTGTCTTAAAGACAGCAGCCCGGAAAATGGAGCGTAGATGGAAGAAATCAAAACTAGAAGTTTTTCGTCTGGCCTGGAAAGAAAGTTCGCTTAACTTTAGAAAAGCTTTAACGTCAGCCAGATCTGCTTATTTTTCAACTTTAATAGAAGAAAATAAACATAAGCCTAGGGTCCTGTTTACCACAGTAGCTAATCTAACTAAAAATAAAGCATCAACATGCATTTCTCAGCATAGCAGTAATGACTTTATGAACTTTTTCACACGCAAGATTGATGATATTAGAGATAAAATAAGCACCAACAGTCTGCCTCCTACAGCCTCGTCCCAATTAGAGCATTGTAGACCGTTAATGGATAAACTTCAAATTTTTTCAACAGTAGGTGAGGAAGAATTATCTAAACTGATAAATTCGTCAAAATCAACAACGTCTATGCTAGATCCCATACCGACCAAATTATTAAAACAATTGTTTTCAGAAGTTTCTGAACCTGTTCTTAACATTTTGAATTCATCCCTACTCCTAGGATACGTTCCTAAAACTTTTAAACTAGCTGTCATTAAGCCTCTTATTAAAAAAACACAGCTTGATCCTAAAGAACTAGCAAATTATAGACCAATTTCAAACTTGCCTTTTCTATCAAAGATTTTAGAAAAAATCGTATCTGCTCAACTATGTTCCTTCCTACAAAGAAACAATATTTATGAAAAATTTCAATCTGGATTTAGAGCATTTCATAGCACAGAAACCGCACTCCTAAGAGTCTCAAATGACCTCCTTCTGTCGTCCGACCGTGGTTGCATTTCTCTCTTAGTGCTATTAGACCTCAGTTCTGCATTTGATACAATTGATCATAATATTCTCCTTGATAGGCTTGAAAATTATGTTGGTATTACAGGAACTGCGTTGGCCTGGTTCAGGTCTTATCTATCTGAACGTTATCAATTTGTATTAGTTAATGAAGAGACATCATACAGATCAAAAGTACACTGTGGGGTACCACAAGGCTCAGTTCTTGGACCCTTACTTTTCACACTATATATGCTACCGCTAGGTGATATCATTAGAAAACATGGAGTTAGCTTCCACTGTTATGCTGATGATACACAACTTTATATCTCCTCTCAACCTGGTAATTTGTTTGAATTTACTAAATTAACAGATTGTATAGCTGATATTAAAAATTGGATGACTAATAACTTCTTATTACTAAATTCAGATAAAACTGAGGTCTTGCTTATTGGTCCCAAAAATCTCACACGCAAAAACTTAGAACACTGTCTAACCCTTGATGGATTCTTAGTTCAGTCCTCATCTTCAGTCAAAAATTTGGGGGTGATTTTTGATAGCAGATTGTCATTTGAAGGCCAGATTTCAAGCATCTGTAAAACTGCTTTTTTTCATCTTAAAAATATTGCCAAACTTCGACACATGCTATCAATGTCTGATGCGGAAAAGCTCATCCATGCTTTCATGACGTCTCGATTAGATTACTGTAATGCATTACTAGGCGGCTGCCCTGTTGGCCTGATAAACAAACTTCAGCTAGTTCAAAATGCAGCTGCTAGAGTGCTTTTTAGAACAAAGAAATATGATCATATTACTCCAGTTCTTTCAGCATTGCATTGGCTCCCTATTAAATATCGTATAAATTTTAAAATCTTACTGACTACCTACAAAGCCCTGAACGGCTTGGCTCCCCAGTATTTGCAGGAGCTCCTGATTTATTATAGTCCATCACGTCCGCTACGCTCAATTAATTCTGGACAATTAATTATTCCCAAAATATCAAAATCAACTGTAGGTGGTAGATCTTTCTCTTATCTGGCACCTAAACTCTGGAACAGCCTTCCTAACACAGTTCGGGAAGCAGACACACTCTGTCAGTTTAAAACTAGATTAAAGACACATCTCTTTACATTAGCATACACATAAAACACAAATGCTTTGGAATCCAAATCCTCTAAAGGATTGTTAGTCTGCATTATTTAGGGCAACCGGAGCCGGGTACACTTCCCAAAAGACATTATAATTTGAATGGCATCTCTGCTCATGTTAGTCTGTTTTTTCTTATTATTCCCGAGGTTTCCATAATTCTGGACCATGCTGCATCCTGAGCAGCTGCTGTGGTGGTCATGGAGGAGTGGAGAGCATGAGACAGATTGCTGTAAGACGATCCCTGTGACAGACGAGTCCTCGCATTGTTCCCGAAGGGCCAGCCTGATGACCAGCCGGTGACCCGCCTGTGGTCTCTCCATGATGGACGTACAGCGTTCTCCAGCCCCGGCGCCATAGACTGCAGCTCTGCACAAGACGTCTGGCCATAGGAGAAATGGTCGTGCCCAACTGAGCCTGGTTTCTCTCGAGGTTTTTTAATTCTTCACTTTCGCCAATTGGTGAAGTTTTTTCCTCGCCGCTGTCGCCTCTGGCTTGCATGGTTCGGGACTTGTAGGGCTGCGCATCGATGGATTACTCTTCAGTGTTTGGACTCTCAGCAGTGAATATTAAACCACGCTGAATTAAACTAAACTGAACTTCAACACTGAAAACTGGACTGACACTGTTTCAATTTTTATAATGCATGTGAAGCTGCTTTGACACAATCTACATTGTAAAAGCGCTATACAAATAAAGATGAATTGAAATGAATTGAATTGAATATAATGTTTAATCCAATTCAACTTAAAAATTGTATTGGAAGAATCAACATCATATAACATCATAACATCAATACTTCATATTAAGTACACTCCCAAAGCAAATGACTTTATATTTCTTCAGACTGAATACAAAAAGAGCATTTAGGGAAATAATATTATTAGATTGAGCACGTTTGTGATTTAGTGGAGAGCAGTTATGAGTAGAGACTTCACCAACTTTATTATATAAGAGGAATTTATGTAAAACTCGAACCATTCTGTCACTTAAATATATTATTCCAAAAACTCACGCAAACAGGTAAAGAAATCTGAGATCTATTAGTAACTGAGCGAATGTCTTTGTTTGACATACTGAGAAGATTTGTGCAGTCAAATATAAAATAATGTAAGAAACTTTAGGTCCAGGCTTGACTGAAGGTATTATATAATCAGGGATTACACAGAAACAATGTTATATTCCTCTGAAGAGACTAAAAAAGAAGAAAAGTTCATCTTCAGTCCACAAACTTTCCCCTCTGTTGTCAAGAGACTGATTGAGAAACAGGCAGCCAATCAGCTTTCGCCGAGCGCCTACAGGCAGCCAATCAGCTTTCGCTGAGCGCTTACAGACAGTCAATCAGCTTTCTCTGAGCCACATAACAGGCAGCCAATCAGCTTTCGCTGATCAGCGTGCAGGCAAATATCCCTCCCCTTGCGCTCAGTCTGAAACAGAGTGGAGAGATGTGCAGTTTGCTGTTTAATTCCTTTAATTTCACTTATGTTACGGGTGTTGTGCGTCTATTCAAAGTAAGTGTATTATATCTGACCTTTGTAGCGTTCGCAGATTTGCTGTTATTATCTTGCGGGTTGAACTGCTTTAACACATGTGCTCAATGCTAATATACTCTCGTTTTTAGCTTGATGCTACGCTGTAAACACTTCTGTAATGCGTTACTCGCGGGTTATCTACAGGGTTTCTGCAGGGTCTTAAAAAGTCTTAAATCTCAAAATCCAAATTTTAGGCCTTAAAGTCTTAAATTTACTGAAATATTGTGTTGTAGGTCTTAAATCTTTTTAAGGTCTTTAATCTTTTCTTAAATTTCTCTTTTTTCATGTATTGCTACCAAAACTGGCCATAACCAGATAAATGTAAGCAATCAGAGACATGGTCACGCTGCACACACAAGATGTAGAATCAGCCACTCAAGACTTGCACACATTTATTGAACAGGAAAGAAAAAACTATGTGTAACTTGTGTGAGGATATTTTGATGGTAAAACATATTTTAACAGAATGTATATTTTTAAACAATATTAGAGAGTTTTTATTCAGGAAATATTTTAAGGCAAATGTTTAAAAATGTGTTTTCTGGAGGAATTTTTATCATTGATCAGACTGAAAGAGCTTATAAGACTTTATTAGTGTTGTTTTTATTAGTGTGTTTAAAAAACATTTAATGATGTTTCAGAAACAGTTATGATTGTCAAATATATATTGAATATTTAATACAAGTGTTGCCATGAATATAACCAGTGCTGCTGATATGGCATTAAAGTATAAACATATGCTAACAGCATGTAATTAGAATAATTGTCTCCTCCTCCAGTGAAGCTCCTCCTCCTCCCCAGTGAAGCTCCTCCTCCCCCAGTGAAGCTATAAGCACTAGAATATTCCCATCAGGCTCTAGTGAAGAGTTTATTGAAGGACAGTGAGAACATGAGTGATCCAGAACCCTGCAAAATTAAAGATGAAGACTCTGAACAACAAATAGGTTGGTGTTTATTCCTGATCAGGGGTGGCGTGGGGGGTTGTTGGGCTTCTGGAGCTTCAGCCCTGTGTTTTTACCGAAGCCATGAATCTCTTGGGTTTAAGTTTTGTCAAAACGTAGTTTTTCAACACATTATGCAGAAATATTTAAACAGGTTTATTATTGCTTTCCCACAGGATCAACAAAGCAACATCAGCTGGGCTTTCTCTACCTCTTTTCTTTAATTAAGAATTGTTATTAGGGCTGTGCAATTAATCGCAATCGCAAAAAAATCACGATTTAAGCACATGCAATTTCTAAATCGCAAAGGCTGCAATATTATCTATTAATTTACTATGTTTTTTCAGCTGGAGTTGAGGTTAATTAATCTTAATTTATTTTCTGCTGTCTGTTTTAAAGACAATTTTACTACAGTTTAACTTACTTTTTTATAAATTTTATTTATTAAACATTATGAAATGTTTTGTTCTGCACTTCTTGTCCACTGAATACATTTAGAATGTGTGTATGTAGCTTGTTTGAAAAAGTAAAAACAGTTGCGCAAATAAAACCGCAATCGCAATATTCGTTCCAAAAATCGCAATATGATTATTTTGTCCATATTGCACAGCCCTAGTTGTTATATATATTTTTTTCATCAGAGGCAGCCCAACAGCAGTAAGCGCTTTCTGTCTCTCCTTTCTGAAAGCGAGTTTACGCACGCACACACACACACACCGTGGTCCTGTATAGCCACGCCTCCTGTCAGTCACTCAACGCATTCATTGCTGCAACACAACTGTACTTCATGTTTGTTACCGGCTCTAATTTTGTATTAAAGTAAGCTTGTTGGTAATTCTGAGGAGAACGTTGGGTTGCTATTGTAACTACACACGCAAGAGAGTCAGGCAGTCTTGTCTAGCTTCATTTAAGATTTACCTCAGATTTTGACTGACAGTTCTGTATGATCTGACGAGATGCTACACGCACAGGCTGTTCTGATTAGCTCTAAGTTTTGATTGATTCATTCAGGTGTATTTATGTGAAAGTGAAGTCTGACAACAATAAATATTCTCATCAGGAATAAAACCACCTGTTTTTATACCCGTGCTGACTCTGCTGAGCTGTAGCTATAAAGTTAGGTCTGCTACTGTTATTTTACACTAAGTAGGTACTTCATTTATTTTATTATAACAATAATTTGCTGAAAACGGTGCCTTAAATGAGCAGGATTTTAAGGGTAATTTAATCCAAATGATTGATTTTGGTTAATAAATGTTCATTACGTGCAGATTATTAAAGCAGAGAACATTTGTTCTCAAAAAGGCTCAATTAATCCTTGTGTGTTCTTCAAATTGAGTTTCTGTCTTTTATATGGAGTTCAGTGAAGTAAACAGCAGATTATAGTGTGAGTGCATAAATACACTTTGTAGGGGGACCAACAGTTTTAACCAAAAATGAGCAGTCTATCAGAAGAAGAACAGCAGGAGTCAGAGATTTAATTAAAAGAAAGTTTACTGTAGACAGTTTGCAGTTTCATCAGCAGAGGCCAGCTTCAACACTCACTAAAAGTTTGTAGACCGATCTACATACAATCTAAGAACAACAACAATTAGACTCTTACATAGCGTCATTAACTGCATCATACATAATAGGTTTAACCACCAGGGGTCGAAGAACGTGTATATGCGTTTTGATGTGTCGTCACTTCATAACGCCAAAAAGAACTTAAATTACACTTTCAGTTTTTATTGACAGATTAGGTCAATACATCAATCTAATCTATTAAGTGTCTAGTTTTTATTGCGTACACTCACAATGACAACAAACGTGTGTGCTTTTACAATACAAGGATAATAAACAGTGTAGACATTCTCTCTTTTCTCTCTCCGCGAACTGTTTTTAAAAATGCGTCAGTAAAATGCACTGAAACTTCACGAAAACAAAACCCACAGATAACTGGAAAGGAATATTTGATGTAGTCGGTTTACAATATACTGATGCCCTGTTTTTCTAGGCTTTATTGGTGATAATGGTCAGGAATGTTGGACCATTATTGCCATTTAAGCATAAGCAGAGGAGAGAAACTAGCCAGACAGTAATGTGTGAATTGTGGAGCGGGCTAAATCTAAAGAAACATGTACTTTTTAAAAAATGTTTTTTGCCATAATAAAAAATATATTTGTAGAGCAACCCATGTTGTCATTAATATTGTAATATGTTTATAATAGGTAGAACTGTTCGAGATATGAACAAAAGCAAGTAAGGCATCAAAGTTTGATTTGAAAAAAATCTTGAATGGTTATAAAAATCCTTATAATCATTAAAATAATTTATAAAAACAATAATTAGTTTTTCAACTTCTCTTTCTTCCGCACACCACATAATGATGTCCCTGTTCCCTGTCTGCTTTACAAATTTTAGAAAAACATTTTGTTGTAATTATGAATCTATGCGAATAAAAATAGGTCATTTACAGCTTTTGTAAAGACAGCTTAATCTCTGCAGAATATCAGACCCTAAGAACTGTTATGGAATTTCATGAGATTAAATAAAACAATAAACTTTGTGATCTGAGAAGAAGATCAGGAAACCGGCTGTTCAACTGTTCTATTCATATCAACCTAAGACAGTTGACAATAGGCTGGAACCACAGAGCTTCACCTCACTAGGGGGGAATGTAAGAAAGTTCATCCATCTCCTTTCACCTCAAGCCCCCCTTCTCGACCCTTAAGTTACCTTCTGATCCGAGCAGATCATTCACACTTTCACATAAAATGTTCAAGGTTTTAACATGGTGTATCTTGTAGCACTATATTCATATTTGGTATCATTTTAAATGTCTCTGTCTGATATATGGTCTATATGGTCTTAATGTCACTGTGCTATTTCACTGGTATATGTTGATTTGTTTTTTGGCTTTGATAAGATCTTTGCCAGATGCTCCCCCTCCTTAGAGATGGTTAACTCCTCAAATTCACCAGACAAGGGTCTCGGTGACGCTTCTATTATCTTTAATTTATGGCTGTTTTTTCTGAGTTGAGTATTTAATGGAAATGTGAACAATATTATTGAGATCTTGTAGCCAATACACCCCGTTGCAGCATCTCTGAGACTTATGCTGCAGCGTACTTCTCTGGTCAGGTATGCATCTCTAAGTCTTTGATTTATTTTTGAGTAATGGATGTTGTATTTTTACAGTATCATCTCTGAATTGGCTTTCTGATTGTTTTATTATGTAATTGGCATAATACAATTTTACCTGACAAATAAAATGTTAAGATTTGACTCATTCTGAATTCTCCTGAAATCTTTTATATCCAGTAGATTAAGTGGAGTCTGCGCTAACTTTGATTAGACTTTAGATTTTAAAGGTACATTTGATTGTACGGAGCCATTTTGGCACGACAGCATGGAGATCTTTAATTATCTAATCGCTGATTTTAGCAAGTTGCATGGGCTTGGCTAAATTGACTATTCGTTTAGGATGGGTAAACCAGTCTATTTGAATATTAGTTAATCCTGCACCCTCTGACTAACTTCAGAGTGTCGACATACTGTCCGTGAGAAGACGCAAACCCGGGGCGTGAAACTCTTAAGTGGTGTTTGGTCTCAATGAACGTATAACTGAAGAGTAAGGAATCAGATAGAAATCAAAACTCTAAATTAAGTCGTAAATGATGAATGTGATCCGTTCTTACAAATAGAAATACCGTTTATATTTGACAGTCACTTAAAATTGGAGTCAGATTAAATTCGTAGCTAAAAAACAATTGTAAATAAATTCTAATAAATAACAGAATTCTTTTTAGAAGCACTAAAAAAGGCTTACATGCATTTAACCTTGGACCATGCTGTTAGTTTTGTCATTGGGCTAATAGATGAACTTCTACACTTTCAAATCTGTGTCTTATCAATATGACCAAACTCACTTTTATGATCAATTATGTAAGAAACTCTGAAAACTGGACTGACACCGTTTCCATTTACTATAACTTCCATGTTAAGTGGCTTTGACACAATTTACATTGTAAAAGCACTAGATAAATAAAGATGAATTACATTGAATCTGCTTAAATGTGTACACAGTAATGGACTAAAGAAAACATGATCTGATTTGTTTTACGTTTGATTTGAATTAAAATGAGTGTGTTTAGCCAATGTTTCCAGTGTCTATTCACTTTTCAGCTTTTGATGAGTTTTTAAGACTTAATGAACACTAATGTTTTATTTATTTTTTTCAGACCTAATTGAAGAGAATGAGGGGAGTAAAGAGGAGGAACATCATGTCAAAACTGAGGAAAAAACTAATTTAAAGACTGATGGTATTTTGAAAAGGAGAGACAAGAATCAGTGTGGAACTCGGTGTGGAAAGAGTTTCAACCAATCATCAAACCTTAATCTACACATGAGGATCCACACAGGAGAGAAACCATTTACATGCACTCAGTGTGGGAAGAGTTTCAGCTGCTCATCATCCCTTAATCAACACATGAGGATCCACACTGGAGAGAAACCATTCACATGCACTCAGTGTGGAAAGAGTTTCAGCCAATCATCTTCCCTTAATTTACACATGAGGATCCACACAGGAGAGAAACCATTCACATGCACTCAGTGTGGGAAGAGTTTCAGACGATCATCACACCTTAATCTCCACATGAGGATCCACACTGGAGAGAAACCATTCACATGCACTCAGTGTGGGAGAAGTTTCAGCCGCTTATCATCCCTTAATCTCCACATGAGGATCCACACTGGAGAGAAACCATTCACATGTAGTCAGTGTGGGAAGAGTTTCAGCAAATCATTATCCCTTAATCAACACATGATGAACCACACTGGAGATAAACCATTTACGTGCACTCAGTGTGGGAAGAGTTTCATTCGCTCATCATCCCTTCATAAACACATGAGGATCCACACTGGAGAGAAACCTTTCACATGCACTCAGTGTGGGAGGAGTTTCAGCCAATCATCACACCTTAATCTACACACGAGGATCCACACTGGAGAGAAACCTTTCACATGCACTCAGTGTGGGAAGAGTTTCAGCCAATCTTCACACCTTAATGAACACATGAAGATCCACACTGGTGTGAAACAGTATGTGCTTTGAGTGTAAGAAGACTTTTATTACAGCTCCAAAATTGAAGCGGCACCAGACGATTCACACTGGAGAGACCGTAAAAGTGTTCACACTGTGACAAGAGGTTTAATCAATTAACACATCTGAAAACACACAAGAGGATTTACACTGGAGAGAAACCGTACAGATCTGATCAGTGTCTACAGCAGGGCTATTCAATTAGTTTGTCATGGGGGCCGGTTCATGAAAAGCATCCCAAACGAAGGGCCGGAGAGATATGACTTGCACTATGAGTGAGGACACAACTGCATGTTGCATTTTTGCTCCTTAAGACACCCACGCTGGCTTTTTCTACATTAAAATGTATGTATGTTGTATTTTAAAACTACATAATATCACTGCATTTTACATTGTGGCTTTTTTAACAAACCTTCAAATGTTGTATTTCAAAGCACAACAAAAGCAGTGTATTGTTAAAGTAGGCTTCTTCTACATTCAAACACATTCATATGTTTTGAACTCCACAACAATTATGGATGCAGCAATTATAGATTTTGGTTGTACGATTATAGTCTGATGAATAATCATGGTTTCACGGTAATCGGTCTAATGTACATTTAAGCTTTATTTTAGGTAGGCCTAATTATTTAGATGAACTGTTGTTATCATCTGCGTTCATACACTCTCAGAAATAAAGGTACAGGAGCTGTCACTGGGGCAGTACCTTTTCAAAAGGTACATATTTGTATCTGAATGGTCTATAATGGTACCTCAAAGGTACTTTTTAGGCACATTTGTGTACGAATATGCACCTGTGAGGTTCCACTGTGGACTCTTTGGGTACATGAACCTTTTGAAAAGGTACTGCCCCAGTGACAGCTCCTGTACCTTTTATTTTCTGAGAGTGTACATACATAATCATTTTAATAATAATTCGTCTAACATATCTTTTGTTTACATTGCACTGAAAGCCATGCACAACCTCACCGCAATGTTTTCTAATGCGTGCGCCCGGATAGCCGCGAGCGCGTTGTTCCGCTTGCGCACACACATTGGCGTAGAAATAACAAACATGCGCGCGGAAAGGACGTGATATTGGAACGGCCCGCCGCTATAGTTAATCCAGTGTGCTTGCTTTGGCATCGGCGTACAAGCTTGTAACTTTAAACTAGCACAGGTGGCATAACTGTTTAATTGCAGCAGTTTCATTCTGTGCAACAGAAACGCGCAATTGAGAAGCCTTTACGAATAATTAACCGTGACGAATTAAAGCACAGTGAAATCGGCGAATCGTTGCATCACCAACAACGATATCAGTGCATTGTACAAAAGGCCTTTTCTACAAACATATCCAAATGTTTTCGGCTGCCCCGCTTCACTCATCTATTGTCAGTTGACTCACGCTCTGCGCAGCCTTCAACTGCAGCTCGTGCTGTATTAAATAGGCGCACGTCACTTCTGAACTATAGCGGCTGTTTTTCGACTGAACTAAATTTATTTCTGATGTCTTGTTCAAACTAATTGGAGGGCCAGAAAAAATGGTCTTGGGGGCCGGGTTCGGCCCGCGGGCCGCCAATTGAATAGCCCTGGTCTACAGAGTTTCGCTCATTCGGCACAGCTTAAGAAACACATTGACAAAAAGTTGCACACATGACAAGTGAAATGGCTGAGTGACTGTATACTGTTTTCCAACACTCCTACACTGCAGTTGTAAATGTGTTGCGCTCCTTGCGTTTACCGTTAACACAATGATGGCAGCAAAGAGAAGAACAGTTTCATAAACATTTGGCAAACAGCACCTCTGTGGCTTAAAATATCTCTGCAAGTGATTGTACAGGTGCGGATACATCTGTACTCCACTCTCCAGTGTATTCATGTAGCTAGTGTTGTTTTGGATGATGTTTTCTGTCTGACTCCCTGAATGAGAAACAAATCACTGGGAAGACACCGCACATCAAAGAAGGTGGAGCTCCAGCAGGTTAGTTTGCAGTATACCAGGGCCTCAAGTTTAGAAAGCCCATTTTAATTGTCCTGTGTTGCAGCTTTTTATTAGTAAAGTTTCTTTACTTTTAGGTTCAAGATTCTTTCTAGTTTACTACATTTACTTTTTTGAGTAGAATACAAAATTGATGAATATTTTATGATTTAGGCAGAGCGATAGGTATTAAGTTTTACAATATTAATACACTGTGATGATTACGCATTTGTACACAGCACCTTATAACCTGTATATTTATAACAATCTGCACATACATTATAACATCCAGATTGCATCTCTCTTTAATGTCTATCCTCTTCTTTTTTTTTATATTTATTCTGTGTTGTCACTTTATGTACACTGGAAGCTTCTGTAGCCAAAGCAAATTCCTTGTGTGTTTGTGAAGCACACTTGGCAATAAAACTGATTCTGATTCTAAGACTCCAGATTGTAGTATGTGGTAAATCCTGATTGGATGCCTGCATTACTCATCAATGGGTGTATAAAAGTTGTTGTGCTAGCTACCCCAGGACGCTGTGGTTACTCAGGAGTACTCATGTCAAGACTTGCCATCTCATTGACTCTTTAACCTTATGGTTTTGTGTTGTATTACTTGTATCATGTAGTTAAAGTGTTGTTGTGATTATATCCTAAGTTCTTTATCTTCATTATTATCCCCAGACATTAGTTGGTTGCTTTGATTGATTGTTCTATGAGTTACATTTTATAATAAATCATTAGCATTCAGGCTATTTTGTTGGCTCATCTCTCTTTTATGTTGCGACTCAGACAAGCGGGTCATAACACTTTGTAAAATGTGTCCGGTTGTATCTGAGATCTTGTCCTTTCAGTCATGACCATAGTTGAGAGTAGGAACCTACATTGAGCGGTAATTTGAGAACACTGTCTGTTGCGGTGAAGGAGCTGAGACGAAAGGCAATCACATGAACTGCATTACTGCTGCCGCTGCACTGATCCATCTTTTAATCTCACATTCCATTCGTCGTGAAAAAAACGCAGATACTTGAACTCCATTTGGGGTAAGGACTCTCCTCCAAACTGAACATGGCCACATTTTTCCAGTCAAGCACCATGGTTTCTGACTTAAGAGGTGCTGTTTCTTTCCCTGCCATGTCACACTCAGCAGCAAACTGTCCCACTGCATGCTGAAGGTCCATGTCCTATGAAGCCAAAAGGACAACGTTATCTGCAAATGGCAGAGACAGTCCTAGCCTGCACCTAAAAGTCTGTCAGTAAAAATTATTATATTTTTCAAATCAGCCTAAAAAATAACACATTTACAAAATAAAATGAATAAATAGATGGATGGATAGACATTGTAGTGGTGAAAGGGGAAGAAGGATGGTTTATTCAACCATAAACCAAGCTGGAGCTCTCTCAGGAGGGATGGACCAGTGCGCGAGATGTCTCAGACTGAAGGCGTAATAATGAAATAAATGCTCAGGAAGCCCCAACCCTTTTTTATCAACTGGCTGTTGCAATGTACTCCTGTGCAACCTAGGGTGCTTATTGTTCCAGAGAAAATAATTGACTAAATTATCTATTTTAAAGAAATATTTACAGGTATATACTAAAGTAACTTTAGAAAGGCAATTCATTTTGAGTATGATAGTTTGTTATTTTGAGTACCTCAGAGCAGTGGTTCTCAGTTCTACTGCTTGTGCAAACTGAGTTGACAACCGTCCCAAATTAAATTGAGCTCTTATTACTAGATCTTAGAATCACACCTGAGAAACCACAAAAGCAGAGATTTGGCTTTTCTTTAACTGCTTAAGATCAATTTGCACCAGATCAGCAAGAGACAACATTTGTTTTGTGTTTCCTTCGCCGACTGGCCTTGATGAAACACGGTGTTCCTGATTGGTTGGTGACTCCGCTTCAGTGACATCCTTTGGATTCATGCTTGTGGGTTGGAAGTTGTCCTGGGTTACTTTGGGTGCTTGAGCCCCTGCCCTTTTTTTCTCCTGGAGAGAAAGTGCCCTTTTTTCTGGGATAATAATTAGTTTTTAAATACTACTAATAATTTAGTATGTGTATAAGTTAATGCGTGTTCTATTTAAGGACGACTTTCTCTGTCAAACAATAAACTTTGAAGTATATCTTGGTTTTAGTCTACCTGCTCCAAGCAAGCCTCGAACCGCTGTTTGGAAAGAAAAACTACATGAGTGGTGAACGCGCTAATGAGGGCGCTATTCACATTATTACTCCGCCATCAAAAGTAGAGTGTCAACAGTGGAGTATCGCCTATCAGCGCTTATGCAAGCTTACGCACTGCACACTGACTGCCGCTGGGCCATAGCTTTACAGTCTGGCCCATACACACACTGCAGATGGAGTGTGTGTAAAACAGGTGTTATTAGCTGACCTCCGTAACAGCAGCACACTATGATCGACAGAACTGCCAGGGTAAATTCATCCGTCATTCATCTATACTGTATGGAGGTGAGTAACGGTTAACAATAGGCTACCTGAGGCTCAAATTTAACGTCAGATATTTATCCAAAAGTTCAAAAGCAAATAGGCTATTTTGTCTTGCTAACATCCTCCTGATTAACAACTATGTAATATGTTAACTAAAGTTTAACCCGGGCAATATCATAGGCATACAGGCTATTAGCTAAGGGCTAATGTAATGGAGAAATGACAGCTTGATAATGAAAATGTTCCCCTCTCGTTTTTGCAGTCATTTATTCATTATATTATATATAATGTTAATTGT
>CAIGQQ010032495.1:19307-32689 GCA_903798035.1 Danio albolineatus
TGTGTAGAAATTGTTAAAATGAGAAAACATTAAACAAATCTGTATAGTTAGATATTGAGATTTTCTGATGCTCCAGTGATGGCTATGTTTAGAGTACAAAAACCTGACAGCTCTTAAAACACAACATCTGAGCAATGTCAATGTTTTTGCTTGTGCAGAATGAACAATATGCTCACATTAACTCATGTATTACTATTTTTTTTTGGGTGAACCATCACATTAACAATTCATTATCTGCTTCTCATGGCATTAGCTTTGCCACATCAGTAGCCATGTTTCTGTCTAAAGATGCGCGAATGAAGTACCGTTTTCATGTATTGAAGTATGGTAACAGCAGTATAAGCAAGCAATAAGTATTAAGACTTTAAAATAGCACAAAATATATACACTACTTTTATAAAAATAAAAAAAAACAGCATTAACATTCTTCAAAAATTCTACATGTACAGAAGAAACAACGTAATCACAATTATTTATTTATTACCGTTTTTCTTTGGGTGACCCATCACTTTAACAATTCATTATCTGCTTCTCATAGCAACAGGTCTGTCTTTTGGTTTGCTTAGTTAAAATCCAGAATTTCGATGAGCAAATGACTGATCACATCGAAATGATATCCATGTCTATGCCACATGTCTATCCCTCTTTCTTTGTAAAATAACAGAAAACAACCCTTGCTGTATCAAATGACATGTCTTTTAATGGTGCATATGCTAATTTAATCAACTCTAACCTAATGAAAATGTGAAAAAGCATAATAATAATGGCAGAATTAATGCCTGAATACTGTGCCTTCAGGTAAGTGTAGAAGTAAGAGCTGCATAGATTTATTTGTAAGACTTTCCAATCATCGAGAGCAAATAGTAGCTTACTTAACACAATCTTTGTCCTCCTAATGTCTTTCAGTCAAGAATGCTTGGTAATCAGAACAGCGTATAATTGCCTCTCCACAGCTACTTTTCATCACTGTTTATCTAACGGTGTCTGCATAAATTGCCTTCATGAATGAATAACCTGTCACAGACGCATCTGCTACTCAATCTCTAATATTATTTCTTTAACATCAGCTAGTCGGATATTCAGAAGCAAGGTCACGAGTGATGAAGCCATGTTTTTAACCCCTTTATCTTTCTCTATTACAACCGCATGATGGGATGAAATGTAAGGGCATTAGACATGTGGGGTAATTTAGAGTATATGTACTCTGTTTAGGGCATAACTTTTGTCATCAAAACAGTGAGAGCAAATTGAACACTTGATTGTTGGATCTTGCAAGTGCTTTAAATTGATTTTGCACTTCTTAGTTTCTCCACAAGATGTCAACACTGAAAACCAGAGAAGAGGTGAGACCAAAACGCAAACCACTTAAAAATATGAAGACATACAGTCAATGGCTTGATATAATGGATAAAATGTCCCCAGTTGCCAAGTGATGTCTGTGTAGCTAGATACTAAACATGCTGACGTTTGTCAACATCTATCTGCATTGCAGCATTAGTAGCCATTTTCCTGTCCAAAACTGCGCAAAACTGGAATATCATGTAAATTATTTGCGAATGAAGTACCGTTTCCATCCAATGAGTCAAACAGAAGTGACTAAGCCAAAGGATGTGAAAAACAACAAAACTGACTTCCTGATAAACTGTCACCAAATACCAAAAACAAAAATGGAATTTGCTGTGGTAGGAGAAGAACCTGTGGGCTTTTTTAAATATAATGAATTACCTTAGAAGACTAAGACAAATAATTATGGGCATTTTCAAAATGTATGCATATCTCAGTGTATCTGTAAAGCATCTTTTATGTGATACTCTAAAATCTGCATAAAAATAGGTGGATGGACTATTCATGAATGGAGAAAACTGGACTTATTTACTGCAGTTAAACTGACCAATCGCCAGGTCTCTCTGAGAATACGTTTGAACTTCAGTGGCTCAAAACACAATAGTTATATCTTACCAGGCGTTTCTTGTATCTAATAGAGAGTATTTGGTTGAATCCTCAAGCATCCCTTTTATTGCAGCACTTTCTTTTCTTTTAATCTTTTTTTTTTAAATGTAAAGTGGACATTTTTGGGCACAAAGGTCTCATGACTTACAAAAAAATAAAATAAATCTGCAACTGTGACTTTAGCAACATCTTGTGGCTCACGATGTCATAAAAATATTAAACAATTCAATGCCACTATTTAACTGTAGGGGGCACATTTGTGGTGGTTGTGGCGTATGTTTGTGTTTGACACATTGAGCATGTTGTAAAGACTCAGACCTTCATTTAAGTATGATTAACGGCATTGTGTTAGATTTATTGGATTTTATTGAACAAAAAAAAAAAAGCTTTGAATTTCATTTTTTTCCACTATTTCTTATACATGGCCATTTTTGGGCAAAGCAAAGGATCAGGGAGTTATTAACTTAACATTGTTGAATCAACTCTTCTTTTTGAGTGTGTTCAGATGGTAAACAAAAAGAACTGCTCAGGTTAAGGAAACATTTTAAAAACCCAGATAAAATGATATTTCCACAAAATATCCATATCTCGAAAGTTAAGCCTATATGCCTAAAAGCATAGCCACATTTAAGCTTTTGTCTGGGAAGAACAAAGACAGGAGTCTTTATGAAGTTTTATTTTGTACAAAGACATCCCTTTTTTCTCTACTGCACTGCAAAACAACAAAACAAAAAACAAAATACAACCAAAAGCCACACAATGTGGCATGATATCAGCTTTTTATTTTCAAAACTTTGTAGGAGTTGGGAGGCACCTAAAATAACCGTGCCTCTATTGTTCAAAATGATGATGATGATGATGACGATAATTAATAATGCAAATGATTAATTTTTGTTAATGCTGATCATAATTATTGTATACATTAGCGATTATGTCAACCATCCAATACCTTCATAGACAACAAACACTTAATACACAAATACACTTCACTGAACATGTATCATACACAGGAAAGACATGTATGTTTATTAATTATTTTGTATCTTTTTTTACATAACTGGGGTTCCTTTTAAGATGACAATAGAAAAACAAAAGAAGGATATGATAAGAAGAATGCCTGTAATAGTATCTCTACTTATTCTGCATCCTTAGATTTAATTGGCCCAAAGTCTTTGTACTCTACCTATGTAAATGGTGTGTGGATTTCTAAAGAATATCATCTATTATGTATGTACATCCATGTCATGAGAGACATCAGAGGATCTTGAATCACTGAATTGAATATAATCAAAAGTCTGTCGATCAGACTTTTTCAGCAGGGATTATTTGATGTTAATTAGACTTATCTGTTTATAATCGGAATGAAGTCATCATGGCCTCAGTAAAAAGACAAGTGAAAACTTACCTGTCTGTCTGAAACAGTTTCCCTCGCATCAAAGAAAATCCTGTCAGAGTCACATGAAAGCTAGATGTCCTACAGTATAGGAAGGCTGCTTTTCTGTTTCTGCTCACTCACTACAGATGCTCCATGCCTTTAATCAAGAAGCTATTATGCTGTGGGCATATCGTTCTGTTATTTAATTAAAGCATATAACCAGAACTGCTCAACACAATCAGATACTGCTCTCTTCCACATATCAACACATTATTCCATATAATTGTGGCAATTAATTAATAAACACCTCAGCACTCTGAAAGTAAATGTAATCGATAGGCTGTGATATATGTTTATTTTTCCACAATGCAAAATTGTACCTTTTTATGCTTTTCTTCAGTATTACTATCTTTCATATGCAAGGGTTGGACAATGAAACTCAAACACTGGCCAATAAGGTGTTGCAGATTTTGACCAGCCTATCTTCCTTAGTTCCACCAGTCAGTAAGTGGAGAGAGGGGAAGGAAGGGAATTGGACCTTGAGGCGGTGATTTAATTTAGGTAACCGCGAACACTGGAGTGCCATGTGTCAAGGCTCTAACCACTACGCCATTGGTGCTAAACAATATTATAGCTGTATTATAGACATATCAGGATCGATATTATAGACATATCAGGACAAAAAATTTGGTGCACATCTCACTGGAAAGGTAACTATTTTACGTATTGTCAGTGTAGTGGCTAATTCGTACCAGTATTAGTATCGTATTAGTTCAGTCATATGAAAATGTATCATTTTAAAAAGGAGGGGTTGCACACAGCCCCAGCACTAAACTCAACCATCATTGGGAGATAAGGAAATCATACTAAATTGTATGAATGAGAACGAATTCATACGAATTAGCTAAATCAAATAGTTATTGATTGCTGTAAGATTGTGCTGCACTGGCGCATTTGTGACCAAGACAGCAAGTCTTTGTGTTGTATTAAGTGCCGTTATATGCAGGGCCCTATGCATTTGCATAGTCTGCGTATAGGGCGGATCATTGCTGCACCCAATGGTTCAAACATTGTGTCCTGAAGGTGGTGCTGTGTATCCGTATAATAATGCACCAATACTCACTACAAGACTGGTGACACAGTTTGATGAACATGAAAGTGAAGTTGAACATCTCCCATGGCCTGCACAGTCACCAGACTAAATATTATTGAGCCACTTTGGGGTGTTATGGAGGAGCGAGTCAGGAAACTTTTCCCTCCACCAGCATCATCTAGTGACCTGGCCACTATTCTGCAAGAAGAATGGCGCAAAATTCCTCAAGCCATTGTGCAGGACTTGTATCTGTCATACTCAAGCCAAATTGATGCTGTATTGGCCACAAAAGGAGGCCTTACATAATACTAATCACTTGGCACTTGGCTTCATATAAACTAAAACAGTAAACCAGTTACAGCTGACTGGGCCATCACGACAGAACACACTCTTGAAGAGTATATTAGAGAGACTGAATCCTTAAATGCTCAATTTCAGACACTTTGAGAAAAGATGCTTCAATATATATTATGAGAGGTGATGCTATGAGAGGTGATGTTGTAATATATATTATGAGAAAATTACATTTGTAACATTTAGATTTTTTTTTTAAATGAATGAATTTATTTAATTATCTCAGATCAAGCTTGTATAGGAGACCCTCAAAGCAAAATTAAACACCCAGGTACAAAGTAATATATAACCATAGCAAAAACTGACAGGTGTTAGTAATGGAGGTAATACCTGTCCTAAAAGTTATTTAATGATTTAAGGTGAATGGTCCTTCCCTTACTGAAACTTAAGGCATATTCTACGCCTTTATTATTATTATTATTATTATTATTATTACTACTATTATTATTATTATCATTGTTGTTGTTGTTGTTGTTTTTCATTCATTTATTTTAATTTTATTATTATTATTTTAAAAAGCCAATGTTAATTTTATTCTGCAAACAGACCTTGATAATCTGAAATAGTTTTAGAGCGGTGCAACACCTCCCCTCTGTGGTTGATGTGTGAAGTGGTATTCAGTGACTCATTTACCTTCATTTTAGACTCAACAAAATGCTTTTCCAGCTGCAACCCATCACTGGGAGAAATCCATACACACTCATTCACACATATACACTATATGGACAATTTATCTTATCCAATTCACCTATACCACATCTTTGGACTTGTGGAGGAAACCGGAGCAAACCCACATGACCACGAGGAGAAAATGCAAACTTCTCACAGAAATGCCAACTGACCCAGCTGAGCCTCGAACCAGCGACCTTCTTGCTGTGAGGTGATCGTGCTACTCACTGCGCCACCATGGCACCCTATAATACATTTTTATATGTAATTGATGAGTATGTACCCTATCTTCCTTTTTTATTTTATTTATCTATATTTTCTTCTTTTGCCTTCTTGTTTAGTCGTTGTTGTAAAAGCATGAGAAATACCTTTGCTGTAAAATGAAACTCCTAATAAAGCATTTAAAAAGTCAGTAAGTCGTTTTGTCATATCTAAAAATGTACCTAGTGTGTGGTAATCTTGTACTGTTTTACAGTGGCCTCTTGAATAGCTGTGGATAATCTGGATTATCATAGAGGCAACGTTACCTTGAAAAAGGGTGTTTAGCACAATTTGAATATGAAAAGTCAACCTTTCATCACAGTCAGCCAGTGATTACAGCCACTAATGCACACATGCTGTACATGCTACACATATGTGCTTATTCTTATTATTAACGTGCATTAAACCAATCATACAATCAGAGTCTCATCTCTGCACGCCATGGTGCATTTGTTATGGTGCACTTTATAAGTGGAAAAACTGAACACTTCACTAGCAAACAATAATACACGGACAATAATAACAAAGTGTGGTCAAGAAACTGAGTTATATCCATAAACATTCTATTCTTATGCCCCATATAGTGATGTATACATCTCCAAAACCCGACAGGAGGACAAATCTAAACTTGTTTTTATTAAAACAAATAAAAATATGCATATAATAAATAATAATATATATAATAATATAATAAATAATAATAAATAATATCATTATACAAATTCAAACTGTCATGAATAAACTGAAAAAGGCCCCTGAGATGAGGCATGGAGGTAGTGGTTTTTATATTTATGTATAAAATAATAGTTTTTTTTAAAACATTTTAATCCTTTAATTATTTTCATATAAAGATATTTGTGTATAGCTGTACATCCTGGTTATATTATGCAACATGTAGGGGTTTGAACCCACATAGGTGCACAACTAATGCACTCTGCGCTGGACGTTAGGCCAGCTTTTAGATGGTCAATGGTGCAGTCAATTTCAGTTCCCCAAAATAGCAACGAGCAGATTTGCTATGTAAACAACGCGGTGCGAAACGTGAAAATTAGGGTTGCGCTGGTCTGAAAATAGCAACCAATCATGCCAAACACATCTTGCGCCTTATTACTTCAGGTGTGTGATAGGGGCCATAGACATTAATTGCATATACATGTAAACTGAAATAGCTGACAATGTGAAAACTCTTTAAATTAGTTCTCCAAACTAGAAAGTTTTCAGATTGTGAACATTTTGTATGTGAAGAAGTCATGAAAACATGTCGAGTTTTGTGTGGTTGGGTTATTCCGGCCACGCAAACATACTTCCTGTTTTTCAGATACATGACCGCTGAAGTATTGCAATAAAAACAGTTAAATGTTGTAAAAGTACAGATGGCAGGTTTAGACAACTTGAAAAATGAGAAAGAGAAAAATATCTGACTTACCTTCTGCCTAATTCCTAAAATTCAACACATTTTTATTTATAAAACTGAGCTTCAGTGGATTGAAAGATCTTCATCTTCAGAGAGATATGAACAGATGAATTCATAGATGTCAAAATAATTTATAATAAAGTTGAAGCAATTGTATTTAGTTTATTTTGAATAATGCGTATAACAGTCCATATACGTATGTTATACTTATAATACCTACAACAGTCGAATCAAACGTTCTTTCGTGAGTGCCATTCGCTCCTGCTGTTCTCGCATAAACCTAACAGAGGCCACTGCTGACTGACTGTTTGACTGACTGAATGACTGAATAACTTACCAACCAATCCACTGACCCACCCTCCTCCTTCCCCAAACCCAACCAATTTTACTGATTGACCCGCCCACCCAGATTTTCAGATTTTACCACATTTTTACCGTTATTTATTTATTCATTTTATTTTTTGGATTCTGTTTTTGTCTTATCTGCTTTCTGAACCGTTCTTCACATAACTCAAACCCGGTCCTTGTGGTCAACTTCTCTCTGCATCTCAAGTCCGCCGACATACATGTCGAGCTAACAAGACAAACTGGTTACAATGGGAAAGCTGTCCATATGGAGGTATGTGGTCAGCTGGTAAGCGCAAAAAGGAAAGCATTCATACCGCCCCATAGCTTTCAATAAAAAAGGAAATGCAGCCATACGTACCTCTGGCTACATAATTTACGGTTTCCAGAAACATAAATAGGACTACGATTTCCGAATAAGCCTATGTTGATTGAAAGGGTCCAAGAAGATGCAAAACATTACACACAATGGCCGAGGGACTGCACGATGAGAAGATGAAGGATGCACTGTGTGATGACTGAAATTGCCAGCCTCAAACAAACTAACTAAATATAGTACAGAATGTTATGCTTTCAAACACATGCAGAAATTGCATGTATACATATGCATGTATGTATGCTGCATGAGCTTGATTTGCAACACCAACTGCTGGACACTAGTAGCAAGTTATTCAGGGTTTAAAATGCATAACCTAAGCATCAACATATTGTCAGCTAGTCAGCTAGTTTTTTGAACCCCTGGGTTACTCAAATTTTGCTCCACATGTAAACACATCAACCTACATTTTGTTGGCTTATTATAGGTGCATTTTAGGTGCACCTTATTGTAGGTGCATATTAATGCAATCTGTTCTCACATTAAATTAATCTCACATTTGAAATGTATAGTCCTTGCATGGTAAATGATTGAACGTGTTATATAACGTTTATATAAGTTTCAGGATTGTTTGTTGGAGAGACCGCAAGACCCACCAGAGGCCACGCCAGTCATCCACACGCCCCTCCAGCCAGCCAGACAACACATCCCATAATCATTTGCACCTTACACCTGATACTGATGTGATTACACAAACACCTGGAACTAATTTGCACATGCATACAAGCACCTCAGTCACACTTTGTCATGGCAAAGTCTTGCTAGAGCTAGTGTCCGGACTCTGCCACCAAAACAAGAATTAACAAGACAGGAGTGGCAGAACCCTGACACAAACATAACAGAAAGCTATTTTTTGTTTTAATTTGCAGGGTATAATGTGGAATACTTTTTACAGCATAATATCTACTACTCTAGATTACTTATAGAAGGGCTACTTCTTACTTATACTTTGAGTAGTATTTAGACCAGATTCTGTTAAACTACTTGTGCAACATTTTTTGGCAAGTAATGGTACTTTTACTTGAGCATAATTTTTCAGTAGTCTTTGCACCACTGTTTACTGCAAATTCCTCAGTTTTGCACTTCAAATGCATTTTGACAAGTTCAGTTTATATTGTTGTAGTTCAGAAATTCAGCAAGAATTTTATTTTTATTAAAATGTACATTTATAACATGTTTGAACTCATTTATCAAAGAGGAACATAACCAGGAAGGTTAATTTAAGAGCTAAAATGTAAGAGGTAATAACAGACCTAGCAAAAAAGACCTTAAAGAAGTTTGAGCATGCTCAACATTAGCATATATGGTAAACAGGGACAGGATGTGATGAGTCTGCAGTGGAAAATGAGGTTTAACTGGTCACGGCAGACAAGAGCACACATTACTAATCATATTAAATGTGTATACATTATAATAACATTTGTGACAAGTAAATGAGCATAATAATTAGTTGTGTTATTTGAATTCAACTGCTGAATAGTTATTATTCGTTTCTTTTTGTCAAACAATGCTTTACCAAAATATATAGATTTAAGATAATTGCAAACTCCATTTAAACGGTAATGTGATTTTAAGTCCAATAATGTTCTATTGAATGCAGCAAATATTCTCTTCTGTTTTATCAAAGGCATTGCCCTCTGTCTTCTATTCTTCCCTTTTTTTCAGTCTCTACAGCTCGCCTACAAGTCTTCAGGATATACTGAGCGGACAGTAAGAGTTTATTCTCCTTCACAGCGCTAAACTGAGTTTGCTGTTATGGACAAATTTCAAACCTGGATTCTTCATCTGAATCTCTGTGTCGTCTTTATTCTCCTGATTCACACAGGTACTTTTCAGGTATTTTCAATAAAGCAGATGATATGTCATTGTTATAAAACCCAGCATAGTTTGATGATTCAATAATATCGTTTACATTTTTACAATTTAGTGCAGCTGTTAAAACATTCATTTAGACTTGTAATTTGTAATTTGGCACTTGGTTAAACTTTTACATTTACATTTTACATTTGTTAATTTAGCAGATGCTTTTATCTAAGAAAAACTAAATGAGGATAAAAGTGGCATGTGAAATCGCCAGTAATACAGTATATAATCAGGGTTGAGAAGTTATTTATTTATTTATTCATTTATTCATTCATTCATTTATTTATTCATTCATACATTCATTTATTTATTTTTACCACAGACTACAAAGTACATATTTAAAAAGTAATCTATTCCATATTTGTTTAGCTTTATAATTACTTTTTTAATTACACACTACGAATCATCTATTAAGCATTAGCAAATAGTGAATTCATTATCTGTTAATCATTACCTCTGCATTAATAGACGTTAGTAAGAGATTTAAAAACACAGTTACAAATGCTCTGTTCTTGACTTATAAGTACATTTATGATGTGCTTATTAATTATACTTTCATTATTTGTTACTGATCATTTTTTTCATGACTAAATTAGGTATTACATTATTTACAAACCATTTGTATTTAAGAGTAGTTAGTGTTTTTTAAGATCATTTAGAATGAGTTAGTAAAGGATTAATAAACTATTCAAATCAACATTTATATGTAGTTTTATTCAGGCATGTGGTAATGGTTAATATGTATGTTAATAAATGCTTTATTAACTCAACTTCATCCAATTTTGTGACCTGATCTAAAGTGGGGACTATTTATGCTTTATAAATCCCTTATAAATGACTATAAAAGGCTCAGTACCAAATGAACAATACATCTTTGCAACCTTATCTAAAATAAAATTACTGTACAGTTTAAACATCGCTAAAAAATTTAAAATGCTGTATCATGATATACAGTTAAATTAGTATTTTTACACTCCTGTTATTCCGCAATGTTTTAAACTTTACAGTATTATTATTATTTAGAAAGGATTGCAAAGATTTATTTTTCATTTTATACATTTTCATTGTGGACAGTTAAAGTTAGAATTATTAGCACCACTTTGAGCAAGGAAATATACACAATATGTCTGATAATATTTTGTCTTCTAAAGAAAGTCTTATTTGTTTTAAAGTGATCTATGTTCTTTTTTTCATGTTTAGAATATAACTGAGCCTTTAATAATCATTTATAAGGGATTTATAAAGCATAAATAGTCCTCACTTTAGATCAGGTCACAAAACTGGATCAAGTTGAGTTAATAAAGCATTTATTAACATACATAGTAACCATTACTATATGCCTGAATAATGCAATGTATAAATGTTGATTTTAATAGTTTATTAATCATTTACTAATTCATTCTGAATGGTCGTTAAAAACCACCAAACTATTTTAAATAACTGGTTTGTAAATAATGTGATACTTAATTTAGTCATGAAAAATGAATCTTTAACAAAGTATGAAAACACAATTATTAAGCACATTATAAATGTACTTATAAGTCAAGAATACAGCATTTGTAGCTGCAGGTATAAACTGCTTACTCACGTCTATTAATGTAGTGTTAATGCTTAACAGATAATGAATTCACTATTTGCTAATGCTTAATAGATGATTCATAGTGTGTAATTATTATAAAGTGTTACCGAATTATCTAAATACTTTGGATTACTAATCAAATACTTTGGATTACTAATAAATAAAAGTAAAATAAGAATTACTGTACTTCAGTTAAACATGAAGCTTGGTTTTCCTCATATTATTAACCACATTACTTTTCCACAGTATTTTTTTCTGAAATGACAATCTAAATAGTGTTATTCAAGAAGGCAACATGATGCATTAAAATACATTAAAGAGATGTGTAAACGTATTTGATCATTTAGGTAAATTTTGATCATTTTGGCTTTTGGAAAACAAATAACTTCATAGTGCTATGTGAAAAATAAAATATCTTTAAGATTATTCCAAAATAAATTCAAGTAATTCAATTAATTGTAAAACAAAACCTTTAAAACCCTCCCCTTTTCTTATTCAATAATGTTTTTTTAATGATTACATTTTTACACATTTAGCATCTATATAGGAGTATGTAAACTTATCAGCGTCAGAGAATCACCAATTTCTGTTTATATTTATTACCAATTACAGTTTCTGCTAATGTTTAAATATAATAACTTAAGTTAAATTAAGTGCAATCTCCTTAGTGATCTAAAATCATTTTTAGATGTAACCTTATTTTTATTACCACCCATTTTAAGTGTAACTGTAATCAAATAATAGGGACAAATACTTTGTATTACACTACGGCATTTAGTAACAAGTATTGCAAAATACCCCAACCATGATGTTAACAAAGTAATTTTCACAATTATACCATGAACTGTAAGTCAGTCTCTAGCGAGTATAGTGGGTACTCCAGCTAAAACTCATGACTCTGATGATGAAATGTTATACCTTATTATTTTGGTGTGTTTTTAAAAAGTGCTACATTACCAGGTCAAAAGATTAAGCACCATGCAGTTTTTAATTTTTTTTTTATTCACTCCATGATGGCTGTAAAAAGAATAATAATAATAATAACAATTTCACAACCCAGTGCAGTGACAGTAAAACTGTGATTTTCTGTGTCTTTTCCTAGATTATTCAAAATCCAATCAAGAGTCAAAGATTAAGCAGCACATCAGCAAAACAGTGTTTGTGGGAGAAACAGTTACACTTCACTGCAACAAAACCAAATTAGATAATGAGTTTACATGGAGAATGAACAACAGCACTATTTTTACACATTCTTCTGAGATTAACAAAACTTTCACAAACTTCAGCTCGAACAGGATTCACATCGACCCGGCAGATCCAACGGAATTAAAAATACAGCAAATACAAGCGTCTGATGCAGGAAACTACACCTGTTATCCAGCAGGAATAAGATGGACAATAATAATAACAGGTTATTTCATGATTTTTTAAAATTTATTTTCAAACTATAAGTATGCAGCAGATATGAACAACTGTGCTGGCTGACTGAGTTCATGGCTTGTTTTTGTCTGTCAGAAAACAGACTACCTGAACAAATGCCGTTCAGCATCATCATCTTCATCATTTCATGTTTTGGAGTCATTCTGATCTGTCTGATCAGCATCTGCTGGTGAGAGACGTTGAGTTTTTATAAACATTTTACATGACATATACAGTAGTTCCAGCTCCTTAGCTGCTACTAAACCTGTGCTACAGAAATACAGTGGTATTTACAAATTCAGTAAGCTCCAAGTCACAAACTTCTTTATATGTTTTCAGCAGAAGAAGAAAAACTCAAACAGATGAGTAAATTTTGAACTATGCCTTTACTGCTGACTGTATCTGTTTACACTCAGTATAAATATGTAATCTAACATTTTACATTTCATTATTTTATTGTTGAGCACCAAGTCTATCACAATCAAATTTATATTAGATGTTAAAAAATAATGTCGTGTATTATGCATGAAATGCTAGTTATAGTTTAGCAAGAAAATAGATTCATTTAATTTCATCTTCTAAAGGTCAATTCCTTCAACTTTCGACAACAAATTAAGCAGTTATGTGGGTAAACAGTTTTTTTTTTTTGTGACCATACTGTAGTTGATGCCCTGACAAACAGTA
>CAIGQQ010032496.1:19307-33579 GCA_903798035.1 Danio albolineatus
TGTGTAGAAATTGTTAAAATGAGAAAACATTAAACAAATCTGTATAGTTAGATATTGAGATTTTCTGATGCTCCAGTGATGGCTATGTTTAGAGTACAAAAACCTGACAGCTCTTAAAACACAACATCTGAGCAATGTCAATGTTTTTGCTTGTGCAGAATGAACAATATGCTCACATTAACTCATGTATTACTATTTTTTTTGGGTGAACCATCACATTAACAATTCATTATCTGCTTCTCATGGCATTAGCTTTGCCACATCAGTAGCCATGTTTCTGTCTAAAGATGCGCGAATGAAGTACCGTTTTCATGTATTGAAGTATGGTAACAGCAGTATAAGCAAGCAATAAGTATTAAGACTTTAAAATAGCACAAAATATATACACTACTTTTATAAAAATAAAAAAAAACAGCATTAACATTCTTCAAAAATTCTACATGTACAGAAGAAACAACGTAATCACAATTATTTATTTATTACCGTTTTTCTTTGGGTGACCCATCACTTTAACAATTCATTATCTGCTTCTCATAGCAACAGGTCTGTCTTTTGGTTTGCTTAGTTAAAATCCAGAATTTCGATGAGCAAATGACTGATCACATCGAAATGATATCCATGTCTATGCCACATGTCTATCCCTCTTTCTTTGTAAAATAACAGAAAACAACCCTTGCTGTATCAAATGACATGTCTTTTAATGGTGCATATGCTAATTTAATCAACTCTAACCTAATGAAAATGTGAAAAAGCATAATAATAATGGCAGAATTAATGCCTGAATACTGTGCCTTCAGGTAAGTGTAGAAGTAAGAGCTGCATAGATTTATTTGTAAGACTTTCCAATCATCGAGAGCAAATAGTAGCTTACTTAACACAATCTTTGTCCTCCTAATGTCTTTCAGTCAAGAATGCTTGGTAATCAGAACAGCGTATAATTGCCTCTCCACAGCTACTTTTCATCACTGTTTATCTAACGGTGTCTGCATAAATTGCCTTCATGAATGAATAACCTGTCACAGACGCATCTGCTACTCAATCTCTAATATTATTTCTTTAACATCAGCTAGTCGGATATTCAGAAGCAAGGTCACGAGTGATGAAGCCATGTTTTTAACCCCTTTATCTTTCTCTATTACAACCGCATGATGGGATGAAATGTAAGGGCATTAGACATGTGGGGTAATTTAGAGTATATGTACTCTGTTTAGGGCATAACTTTTGTCATCAAAACAGTGAGAGCAAATTGAACACTTGATTGTTGGATCTTGCAAGTGCTTTAAATTGATTTTGCACTTCTTAGTTTCTCCACAAGATGTCAACACTGAAAACCAGAGAAGAGGTGAGACCAAAACGCAAACCACTTAAAAATATGAAGACATACAGTCAATGGCTTGATATAATGGATAAAATGTCCCCAGTTGCCAAGTGATGTCTGTGTAGCTAGATACTAAACATGCTGACGTTTGTCAACATCTATCTGCATTGCAGCATTAGTAGCCATTTTCCTGTCCAAAACTGCGCAAAACTGGAATATCATGTAAATTATTTGCGAATGAAGTACCGTTTCCATCCAATGAGTCAAACAGAAGTGACTAAGCCAAAGGATGTGAAAAACAACAAAACTGACTTCCTGATAAACTGTCACCAAATACCAAAAACAAAAATGGAATTTGCTGTGGTAGGAGAAGAACCTGTGGGCTTTTTTAAATATAATGAATTACCTTAGAAGACTAAGACAAATAATTATGGGCATTTTCAAAATGTATGCATATCTCAGTGTATCTGTAAAGCATCTTTTATGTGATACTCTAAAATCTGCATAAAAATAGGTGGATGGACTATTCATGAATGGAGAAAACTGGACTTATTTACTGCAGTTAAACTGACCAATCGCCAGGTCTCTCTGAGAATACGTTTGAACTTCAGTGGCTCAAAACACAATAGTTATATCTTACCAGGCGTTTCTTGTATCTAATAGAGAGTATTTGGTTGAATCCTCAAGCATCCCTTTTATTGCAGCACTTTCTTTTCTTTTAATCTTTTTTTTTTAAATGTAAAGTGGACATTTTTGGGCACAAAGGTCTCATGACTTACAAAAAAATAAAATAAATCTGCAACTGTGACTTTAGCAACATCTTGTGGCTCACGATGTCATAAAAATATTAAACAATTCAATGCCACTATTTAACTGTAGGGGGCACATTTGTGGTGGTTGTGGCGTATGTTTGTGTTTGACACATTGAGCATGTTGTAAAGACTCAGACCTTCATTTAAGTATGATTAACGGCATTGTGTTAGATTTATTGGATTTTATTGAACAAAAAAAAAAAGCTTTGAATTTCATTTTTTTCCACTATTTCTTATACATGGCCATTTTTGGGCAAAGCAAAGGATCAGGGAGTTATTAACTTAACATTGTTGAATCAACTCTTCTTTTTGAGTGTGTTCAGATGGTAAACAAAAAGAACTGCTCAGGTTAAGGAAACATTTTAAAAACCCAGATAAAATGATATTTCCACAAAATATCCATATCTCGAAAGTTAAGCCTATATGCCTAAAAGCATAGCCACATTTAAGCTTTTGTCTGGGAAGAACAAAGACAGGAGTCTTTATGAAGTTTTATTTTGTACAAAGACATCCCTTTTTTCTCTACTGCACTGCAAAACAACAAAACAAAAAACAAAATACAACCAAAAGCCACACAATGTGGCATGATATCAGCTTTTTATTTTCAAAACTTTGTAGGAGTTGGGAGGCACCTAAAATAACCGTGCCTCTATTGTTCAAAATGATGATGATGATGATGACGATAATTAATAATGCAAATGATTAATTTTTGTTAATGCTGATCATAATTATTGTATACATTAGCGATTATGTCAACCATCCAATACCTTCATAGACAACAAACACTTAATACACAAATACACTTCACTGAACATGTATCATACACAGGAAAGACATGTATGTTTATTAATTATTTTGTATCTTTTTTTACATAACTGGGGTTCCTTTTAAGATGACAATAGAAAAACAAAAGAAGGATATGATAAGAAGAATGCCTGTAATAGTATCTCTACTTATTCTGCATCCTTAGATTTAATTGGCCCAAAGTCTTTGTACTCTACCTATGTAAATGGTGTGTGGATTTCTAAAGAATATCATCTATTATGTATGTACATCCATGTCATGAGAGACATCAGAGGATCTTGAATCACTGAATTGAATATAATCAAAAGTCTGTCGATCAGACTTTTTCAGCAGGGATTATTTGATGTTAATTAGACTTATCTGTTTATAATCGGAATGAAGTCATCATGGCCTCAGTAAAAAGACAAGTGAAAACTTACCTGTCTGTCTGAAACAGTTTCCCTCGCATCAAAGAAAATCCTGTCAGAGTCACATGAAAGCTAGATGTCCTACAGTATAGGAAGGCTGCTTTTCTGTTTCTGCTCACTCACTACAGATGCTCCATGCCTTTAATCAAGAAGCTATTATGCTGTGGGCATATCGTTCTGTTATTTAATTAAAGCATATAACCAGAACTGCTCAACACAATCAGATACTGCTCTCTTCCACATATCAACACATTATTCCATATAATTGTGGCAATAAATTAATGAACACCTCAACACTCTGAAAGTAAATGTAATCGATAGACTGTGATATAAGTATATTTTTTCACAATGCAAAATTGTACCTTTTTATGCTTTTCTTCAGTTTTACTATCTTTTATATGCAAGGGTTGGACAATAAAACTGAAACACTGGCCAATTAGGTGTTGCAGATTTTGACCAGCCTATCTTCCTTAGGTTCACCAGTCAGTAAGTAGAGAGTGGAGAGAGGGGAAGGAAGGGCATTGGACCTTGAGGCGGTGATTTAATTTACAGTAGGTAACCGTGAACACTTGAGTGCCATGTGTCAAGGCTCTAACCACTACGCCATTGGTGCTAAACAACATTATAGCTGACATATCAGAACAAAATTTTGGTGCACATCTCACTGGAAAAGGTAACTATTTTACGTATTGTCAGTGTAGTGGCTAATTCGTATCAGTATTAGTATTGTATTAGTTCAGTCATATGAAAATGTATCATTTTAAAAAGGAGGGGTTGCACACAGTCATAATCATACTAAATTGTATGAATAAGATCAAATAGTTATTAATTGCGGGCGCCACGGTGGCGCGTGAGTAGCACGTTCGCCTCACAGCAAGAAGGTCGCTGGTTCGATCCCCGGTTGGGGCATGTCCCGGTTGGGCCAGTTGGCATTTCTGTGTGGAGTTTGCATGTTCTCCCCGTGGTTGCGTGGGTTTCCTCCGGGTGCTCCGGTTTCCCCCACAGTCCAAAGACATGAGGTACAGGTGAATTGGGTAAGCTAAATTGTCCATAGTTTATGTGTGTGAATGAGAATGTATGAATGTGTTTCCCAGAGATGGGTTGTGGCTGGAAGGGCATCCGCTGCGTAAAACAAATGCCGGATAAGTTGGCGGTTCATTCCGCTGTGGCGACCCCGGATTAATAAAGGGACTAAGCCGAAAAGAAAATGAATGAATGAGTTATTAATTGCTGTAAGATTGTGCTGCACTGGCGCATTTGTGACCAAGACAGCAAGTCTTTGTGATGTATCAAGTGCAGTTACATGCAGAGCCCTATGCATTTGCATAGTCTGCGTATAGGGCGCATCGCTGCTGCACCCAATGGTTCAAACATTGTATCCTGAAGGTGGTGCTGTGTATCCGGATGATAATGCACCAATACTCACTACAAGACTGGTGACACAGTTTGATGAACATGAAGGTGAAGTTGAACATCTCCCATGACCAGACCTAAATATTATTGAGCCGCTTTGGGGTGTTTTGGAGGAGCGAGTCAGGAAACTTTTCCCTCCACCAGCATCATCTAGGGACCTGGCCACTATTCTGCAAGAAGATGTGTTGTACTAATCAATGATTGTGGTTCAAAAGGAAACCCAAGTGAAGATGTGAAGAACATGCACTGAGCCACCGTGCCCCACCGTTCAGCTGCAATCTAAAGAATCTACTAAGTGCAATCTGAAATTTTCTTTTGAAATGAGTTTTTGCTTAGGCTTCTGTGTTTATGTTCAGTTATTTGACGTTAAGGGCGCCACGGTGGCCGAGTGGTTAGCACGTTCGCCTCACAGCAAGAAGGTCGCTGGTTCGATCCCCGGCTGGGCCAGTTGGCATTTCTGTGTGGAGTTTGCATGTTCTCCCCGTGGTTGCGTGGGTTTCCTCCGGGTGCTCCGGTTTCCCCCACAGTCCAAAGACATGCGGTACAGGTGAATTGGGTAAGCTAAATTGTCCATAGTGTATGTGTGTGAATGACAATGTATGGATGTGTTTCCCAGAGATGGGTTGTGGCTGGAAGGGCATCCGCTGCGTAAAACAAATGCTGGATAAGTTGGCGGTTAATTCCGCTGTGGCGACCCCGGATTAATAAAGGGACTAAGCCGAAAAGAAAATGAATGAATGAATTTGACGTTAAGGGCAAGGAATCCCCTTTGCAAGCACTTCCAATGATGAGGACTTTAGTTGACACATAAAACTGTCACAATTTTTACTGTTCGATCATGATGACCCTTTCAAAGTGAAATTCAGGTAAGTGACACTTGGCTTCATATAAACTAAAACAGTAAACCAGTTACAGCTGACTGGGCCATCACGACAGAACACACTCTTGAAGAGTATATTAGAGAGACTGAATCCTTAAATGCTCAATTTCAGACACTTTGAGAAAAGATGCTGCAATATATATTATGAGAGGTGATGCTATGAGAGGTGATGTTGTAATATATATTATGAGAAAATTACATTTGTAGCATTTAGATTTTTTTTTTTAAATGAATGAATTTATTTAATTATCTCAGATCAAGCTTGTATATGAGACCCTCAAAGCAAAATTAAACACCCAGGTACAAAGTAATATATAACCATAGCAAAAACTGACAGGTGTTAGTAATGGAGGTAATACCTGTCCTAAAAGTTATTTAATGATTTAAGGTGAATGGTCCTTCCCTTACTGAAACTTAAGGCATATTCTACGCCTTTATTATTATTATTATTATTATTATTATTACTACTATTATTATTATTATCATTGTTGTTGTTGTTGTTGTTTTTCATTCATTTATTTTAATTTTATTATTATTATTTTAAAAAGCCAATGTTAATTTTATTCTGCAAACAGACCTTGATAATCTGAAATAGTTTTAGAGCGGTGCAACACCTCCCCTCTGTGGTTGATGTGTGAAGTGGTATTCAGTGACTCATTTACCTTCATTTTAGACTCAACAAAATGCTTTTCCAGCTGCAACCCATCACTGGGAGAAATCCATACACACTCATTCACACATATACACTATATGGACAATTTATCTTATCCAATTCACCTATACCACATCTTTGGACTTGTGGAGGAAACCGGAGCAAACCCACATGACCACGAGGAGAAAATGCAAACTTCTCACAGAAATGCCAACTGACCCAGCTGAGCCTCGAACCAGCGACCTTCTTGCTGTGAGGTGATCGTGCTACTCACTGCGCCACCATGGCACCCTATAATACATTTTTATATGTAATTGATGAGTATGTACCCTATCTTCCTTTTTTATTTTATTTATCTATATTTTCTTCTTTTGCCTTCTTGTTTAGTCGTTGTTGTAAAAGCATGAGAAATACCTTTGCTGTAAAATGAAACTCCTAATAAAGCATTTAAAAAGTCAGTAAGTCGTTTTGTCATATCTAAAAATGTACCTAGTGTGTGGTAATCTTGTACTGTTTTACAGTGGCCTCTTGAATAGCTGTGGATAATCTGGATTATCATAGAGGCAACGTTACCTTGAAAAAGGGTGTTTAGCACAATTTGAATATGAAAAGTCAACCTTTCATCACAGTCAGCCAGTGATTACAGCCACTAATGCACACATGCTGTACATGCTACACATATGTGCTTATTCTTATTATTAACGTGCATTAAACCAATCATACAATCAGAGTCTCATCTCTGCACGCCATGGTGCATTTGTTATGGTGCACTTTATAAGTGGAAAAACTGAACACTTCACTAGCAAACAATAATACACGGACAATAATAACAAAGTGTGGTCAAGAAACTGAGTTATATCCATAAACATTCTATTCTTATGCCCCATATAGTGATGTATACATCTCCAAAACCCGACAGGAGGACAAATCTAAACTTGTTTTTATTAAAACAAATAAAAATATGCATATAATAAATAATAATATATATAATAATATAATAAATAATAATAAATAATATCATTATACAAATTCAAACTGTCATGAATAAACTGAAAAAGGCCCCTGAGATGAGGCATGGAGGTAGTGGTTTTTATATTTATGTATAAAATAATAGTTTTTTTTAAAACATTTTAATCCTTTAATTATTTTCATATAAAGATATTTGTGTATAGCTGTACATCCTGGTTATATTATGCAACATGTAGGGGTTTGAACCCACATAGGTGCACAACTAATGCACTCTGCGC
Organism: Danio albolineatus; assembly: GCA_903798035.1. NCBI lineage: Eukaryota > Metazoa > Chordata > Actinopteri > Cypriniformes > Danionidae > Danio > Danio albolineatus. The sequence goes on from CAIGQQ010032496.1 coordinate 26,841, forward strand.
TGGACGTTAGGCCAGCTTTTAGATGGTCAATGGTGCAGTCAATTTCAGTTCCCCAAAATAGCAACGAGCAGATTTGCTATGTAAACAACGCGGTGCGAAACGTGAAAATTAGGGTTGCGCTGGTCTGAAAATAGCAACCAATCATGCCAAACACATCTTGCGCCTTATTACTTCAGGTGTGTGATAGGGGCCATAGACATTAATTGCATATACATGTAAACTGAAATAGCTGACAATGTGAAAACTCTTTAAATTAGTTCTCCAAACTAGAAAGTTTTCAGATTGTGAACATTTTGTATGTGAAGAAGTCATGAAAACATGTCGAGTTTTGTGTGGTTGGGTTATTCCGGCCACGCAAACATACTTCCTGTTTTTCAGATACATGACCGCTGAAGTATTGCAATAAAAACAGTTAAATGTTGTAAAAGTACAGATGGCAGGTTTAGACAACTTGAAAAATGAGAAAGAGAAAAATATCTGACTTACCTTCTGCCTAATTCCTAAAATTCAACACATTTTTATTTATAAAACTGAGCTTCAGTGGATTGAAAGATCTTCATCTTCAGAGAGATATGAACAGATGAATTCATAGATGTCAAAATAATTTATAATAAAGTTGAAGCAATTGTATTTAGTTTATTTTGAATAATGCGTATAACAGTCCATATACGTATGTTATACTTATAATACCTACAACAGTCGAATCAAACGTTCTTTCGTGAGTGCCATTCGCGCCTGCTGTTCTCGCATAAACCTAACAGAGGCCACTGCTGACTGACTGTTTGACTGACTGAATGACTGAATAACTTACCAACCAATCCACTGACCCACCCTCCTCCTTCCCCAAACCCAACCAATTTTACTGATTGACCCGCCCACCCAGATTTTCAGATTTTACCACATTTTTACCGTTATTTATTTATTCATTTTATTTTTTGGATTCTGTTTTTGTCTTATCTGCTTTCTGAACCGTTCTTCACATAACTCAAACCCGGTCCTTGTGGTCAACTTCTCTCTGCATCTCAAGTCCGCCGACATACATGTCGAGCTAACAAGACAAACTGGTTACAATGGGAAAGCTGTCCATATGGAGGTATGTGGTCAGCTGGTAAGCGCAAAAAGGAAAGCATTCATACCGCCCCATAGCTTTCAATAAAAAAGGAAATGCAGCCATACGTACCTCTGGCTACATAATTTACGGTTTCCAGAAACATAAATAGGACTACGATTTCCGAATAAGCCTATGTTGATTGAAAGGGTCCAAGAAGATGCAAAACATTACACACAATGGCCGAGGGACTGCACGATGAGAAGATGAAGGATGCACTGTGTGATGACTGAAATTGCCAGCCTCAAACAAACTAACTAAATATAGTACAGAATGTTATGCTTTCAAACACATGCAGAAATTGCATGTATACATATGCATGTATGTATGCTGCATGAGCTTGATTTGCAACACCAACTGCTGGACACTAGTAGCAAGTTATTCAGGGTTTAAAATGCATAACCTAAGCATCAACATATTGTCAGCTAGTCAGCTAGTTTTTTGAACCCCTGGGTTACTCAAATTTTGCTCCACATGTAAACACATCAACCTACATTTTGTTGGCTTATTATAGGTGCATTTTAGGTGCACCTTATTGTAGGTGCATATTAATGCAATCTGTTCTCACATTAAATTAATCTCACATTTGAAATGTATAGTCCTTGCATGGTAAATGATTGAACGTGTTATATAACGTTTATATAAGTTTCAGGATTGTTTGTTGGAGAGACCGCAAGACCCACCAGAGGCCACGCCAGTCATCCACACGCCCCTCCAGCCAGCCAGACAACACATCCCATAATCATTTGCACCTTACACCTGATACTGATGTGATTACACAAACACCTGGAACTAATTTGCACATGCATACAAGCACCTCAGTCACACTTTGTCATGGCAAAGTCTTGCTAGAGCTAGTGTCCGGACTCTGCCACCAAAACAAGAATTAACAAGACAGGAGTGGCAGAACCCTGACACAAACATAACAGAAAGCTATTTTTTGTTTTAATTTGCAGGGTATAATGTGGAATACTTTTTACAGCATAATATCTACTACTCTAGATTACTTATAGAAGGGCTACTTCTTACTTATACTTTGAGTAGTATTTAGACCAGATTCTGTTAAACTACTTGTGCAACATTTTTTGGCAAGTAATGGTACTTTTACTTGAGCATAATTTTTCAGTAGTCTTTGCACCACTGTTTACTGCAAATTCCTCAGTTTTGCACTTCAAATGCATTTTGACAAGTTCAGTTTATATTGTTGTAGTTCAGAAATTCAGCAAGAATTTTATTTTTATTAAAATGTACATTTATAACATGTTTGAACTCATTTATCAAAGAGGAACATAACCAGGAAGGTTAATTTAAGAGCTAAAATGTAAGAGGTAATAACAGACCTAGCAAAAAAGACCTTAAAGAAGTTTGAGCATGCTCAACATTAGCATATATGGTAAACAGGGACAGGATGTGATGAGTCTGCAGTGGAAAATGAGGTTTAACTGGTCACGGCAGACAAGAGCACACATTACTAATCATATTAAATGTGTATACATTATAATAACATTTGTGACAAGTAAATGAGCATAATAATTAGTTGTGTTATTTGAATTCAACTGCTGAATAGTTATTATTCGTTTCTTTTTGTCAAACAATGCTTTACCAAAATATATAGATTTAAGATAATTGCAAACTCCATTTAAACGGTAATGTGATTTTAAGTCCAATAATGTTCTATTGAATGCAGCAAATATTCTCTTCTGTTTTATCAAAGGCATTGCCCTCTGTCTTCTATTCTTCCCTTTTTTTCAGTCTCTACAGCTCGCCTACAAGTCTTCAGGATATACTGAGCGGACAGTAAGAGTTTATTCTCCTTCACAGCGCTAAACTGAGTTTGCTGTTATGGACAAATTTCAAACCTGGATTCTTCATCTGAATCTCTGTGTCGTCTTTATTCTCCTGATTCACACAGGTACTTTTCAGGTATTTTCAATAAAGCAGATGATATGTCATTGTTATAAAACCCAGCATAGTTTGATGATTCAATAATATCGTTTACATTTTTACAATTTAGTGCAGCTGTTAAAACATTCATTTAGACTTGTAATTTGTAATTTGGCACTTGGTTAAACTTTTACATTTACATTTTACATTTGTTAATTTAGCAGATGCTTTTATCTAAGAAAAACTAAATGAGGATAAAAGTGGCATGTGAAATCGCCAGTAATACAGTATATAATCAGGGTTGAGAAGTTATTTATTTATTTATTCATTTATTCATTCATTCATTTATTTATTCATTCATACATTCATTTATTTATTTTTACCACAGACTACAAAGTACATATTTAAAAAGTAATCTATTCCATATTTGTTTAGCTTTATAATTACTTTTTTAATTACACACTACGAATCATCTATTAAGCATTAGCAAATAGTGAATTCATTATCTGTTAATCATTACCTCTGCATTAATAGACGTTAGTAAGAGATTTAAAAACACAGTTACAAATGCTCTGTTCTTGACTTATAAGTACATTTATGATGTGCTTATTAATTATACTTTCATTATTTGTTACTGATCATTTTTTTCATGACTAAATTAGGTATTACATTATTTACAAACCATTTGTATTTAAGAGTAGTTAGTGTTTTTTAAGATCATTTAGAATGAGTTAGTAAAGGATTAATAAACTATTCAAATCAACATTTATATGTAGTTTTATTCAGGCATGTGGTAATGGTTAATATGTATGTTAATAAATGCTTTATTAACTCAACTTCATCCAATTTTGTGACCTGATCTAAAGTGGGGACTATTTATGCTTTATAAATCCCTTATAAATGACTATAAAAGGCTCAGTACCAAATGAACAATACATCTTTGCAATCCTTTCTAAATAATAATAATACTGTAAAGTTTAAAACATTGCGGAATAACAGGAGTGTAAAAATACTAATTTAACTGTATATCATGATACAGCATTTTAAATTTTTTAGCGATGTTTAAACTGTACAGTAATTTTATTTTAGATAAGGTTGCAAAGATTTATTTTTCATTTTATACATTTTCATTGTGGACAGTTAAAGTTAGAATTATTAGCACCACTTTGAGCAAGGAAATATACACAATATGTCTGATAATATTTTGTCTTCTAAAGAAAGTCTTATTTGTTTTAAAGTGATCTATGTTCTTTTTTTCATGTTTAGAATATAACTGAGCCTTTAATAATCATTTATAAGGGATTTATAAAGCATAAATAGTCCTCACTTTAGATCAGGTCACAAAACTGGATCAAGTTGAGTTAATAAAGCATTTATTAACATACATAGTAACCATTACTATATGCCTGAATAATGCAATGTATAAATGTTGATTTTAATAGTTTATTAATCATTTACTAATTCATTCTGAATGGTCGTTAAAAACCACCAAACTATTTTAAATAACTGGTTTGTAAATAATGTGATACTTAATTTAGTCATGAAAAATGAATCTTTAACAAAGTATGAAAACACAATTATTAAGCACATTATAAATGTACTTATAAGTCAAGAATACAGCATTTGTAGCTGCAGGTATAAACTGCTTACTCACGTCTATTAATGTAGTGTTAATGCTTAACAGATAATGAATTCACTATTTGCTAATGCTTAATAGATGATTCATAGTGTGTAATTATTATAAAGTGTTACCGAATTATCTAAATACTTTGGATTACTAATCAAATACTTTGGATTACTAATAAATAAAAGTAAAATAAGAATTACTGTACTTCAGTTAAACATGAAGCTTGGTTTTCCTCATATTATTAACCACATTACTTTTCCACAGTATTTTTTTCTGAAATGACAATCTAAATAGTGTTATTCAAGAAGGCAACATGATGCATTAAAATACATTAAAGAGATGTGTAAACGTATTTGATCATTTAGGTAAATTTTGATCATTTTGGCTTTTGGAAAACAAATAACTTCATAGTGCTATGTGAAAAATAAAATATCTTTAAGATTATTCCAAAATAAATTCAAGTAATTCAATTAATTGTAAAACAAAACCTTTAAAACCCTCCCCTTTTCTTATTCAATAATGTTTTTTTAATGATTACATTTTTACACATTTAGCATCTATATAGGAGTATGTAAACTTATCAGCGTCAGAGAATCACCAATTTCTGTTTATATTTATTACCAATTACAGTTTCTGCTAATGTTTAAATATAATAACTTAAGTTAAATTAAGTGCAATCTCCTTAGTGATCTAAAATCATTTTTAGATGTAACCTTATTTTTATTACCACCCATTTTAAGTGTAACTGTAATCAAATAATAGGGACAAATACTTTGTATTACACTACGGCATTTAGTAACAAGTATTGCAAAATACCCCAACCATGATGTTAACAAAGTAATTTTCACAATTATACCATGAACTGTAAGTCAGTCTCTAGCGAGTATAGTGGGTACTCCAGCTAAAACTCATGACTCTGATGATGAAATGTTATACCTTATTATTTTGGTGTGTTTTTAAAAAGTGCTACATTACCAGGTCAAAAGATTAAGCACCATGCAGTTTTTAATTTTTTTTTTATTCACTCCATGATGGCTGTAAAAAGAATAATAATAATAATAACAATTTCACAACCCAGTGCAGTGACAGTAAAACTGTGATTTTCTGTGTCTTTTCCTAGATTATTCAAAATCCAATCAAGAGTCAAAGATTAAGCAGCACATCAGCAAAACAGTGTTTGTGGGAGAAACAGTTACACTTCACTGCAACAAAACCAAATTAGATAATGAGTTTACATGGAGAATGAACAACAGCACTATTTTTACACATTCTTCTGAGATTAACAAAACTTTCACAAACTTCAGCTCGAACAGGATTCACATCGACCCGGCAGATCCAACGGAATTAAAAATACAGCAAATACAAGCGTCTGATGCAGGAAACTACACCTGTTATCCAGCAGGAATAAGATGGACAATAATAATAACAGGTTATTTCATGATTTTTTAAAATTTATTTTCAAACTATAAGTATGCAGCAGATATGAACAACTGTGCTGGCTGACTGAGTTCATGGCTTGTTTTTGTCTGTCAGAAAACAGACTACCTGAACAAATGCCGTTCAGCATCATCATCTTCATCATTTCATGTTTTGGAGTCATTCTGATCTGTCTGATCAGCATCTGCTGGTGAGAGACGTTGAGTTTTTATAAACATTTTACATGACATATACAGTAGTTCCAGCTCCTTAGCTGCTACTAAACCTGTGCTACAGAAATACAGTGGTATTTACAAATTCAGTAAGCTCCAAGTCACAAACTTCTTTATATGTTTTCAGCAGAAGAAGAAAAACTCAAACAGATGAGTAAATTTTGAACTATGCCTTTACTGCTGACTGTATCTGTTTACACTCAGTATAAATATGTAATCTAACATTTTACATTTCATTATTTTATTGTTGAGCACCAAGTCTATCACAATCAAATTTATATTAGATGTTAAAAAATAATGTCGTGTATTATGCATGAAATGCTAGTTATAGTTTAGCAAGAAAATAGATTCATTTAATTTCATCTTCTAAAGGTCAATTCCTTCAACTTTCGACAACAAATTAAGCAGTTATGTGGGTAAACAGTTTTTTTTTTTGTGACCATACTGTAGTTGATGCCCTGACAAACAGTA
>CAIGQQ010032497.1:0-14503 GCA_903798035.1 Danio albolineatus
AATCAACCAGCGATCTCTGACTGAGGAGATCGCTGGTGATCGTGACACAATGTATATTACAGAAAATTACTTTAATTCGAGCATCAGAGAAAAAGAAAAAATAAACATCACACTGCGCATATGCGGTTCTAACGTTACATGTGTCCACAGACAGTTCACACACACACATACATAAAATCGCGATCTTTCATGAAGGAGCTGCACACTGTTTTCACTTGTTGCAGACACTTGTCAGATTTTATTTTAGAGGTTTTATCCTTTTCATTTCCTGTCTGATTAAGGCTCAAACTGATACCGCTAACAGTTACTCTGACTGACACTATTTACACAGTAGAATCAAAGCACATGCCTATGGGAGGCATAAATCACAGCACGTTGTTAGCAGACCAATCAGAGCCTCTTGAGGGTGGGCCTTTCAGAGGAACTAGAAAATATGACTTTTGTTTTCATGTTAGCTCAGCAGCTGTTTATAATCAAAGTAAGATATATGAAATAAATTATGTGATTTTCTACAAGTGAAACATGAGCACACATTGCTTTGCAGACCTCTTGAGACCTACCTGATCTCGGACAGCCTTACATGCTAACTGACAGACGGGAGCCCTGGGCTCAATTATCTCTGAGCTTAGGTTCTCTCCTGGGACAGAATGCCAAACCTGCTAATAGCGTCATGCAATATCCTAAGTGTGAACTCTTGAAATAAACTTATGCACATAACAGAGTAGAATCATACCTGCCAACACTCCTGTTTTTCCTGCCACTCTCCTGTTTTGTTATTTCTGCCAGAAAACTCACAATAAATTCCAGTATGCGCATAAAAGAAGTCATGTGATTTTTGTTGTAAGTAACGATTTTGCTCTCTTTGACTTATTACTCGCAAATGTTGTATGTGATATTCCAGTTTTGTGCATATATCTTTGGATGAAACATAGCTAATGATTACTCTTACCCTTTAAGAAGATTATGTGACACAGATTTTTAAGTGACACAGTTTTTAATAAGAAAATGACCTAAATCTTATGACGGCTCTGTTATATGATTTCTAGAGCATAATGTTGACTTTATAGATATTTAATTTTTAGAGAATGAGGCCATTTCAACAAAACATCTGACACCTCTTAAATATGCCAAGTGTACTAATAATTTTGGCCACTGTATATTTTTTGGCCAAGCATAACTTCTTCCATAAAATGGACAGGAGATGTGCTGTATAATATCTAGTCAAATTTTATTCACGCATCAGCTAAAACAGCAAAGACTCAGAGGATGCAGTTTTGGAATTGATATTGATTTTGTTAAAACTGTAAGTGTACAGATACGCCCATGATATAGCATTAATATCTAATTCCAGTCTCTTGGGATCATGGGCTCTTTACAAAGAGACATTCTTATTTAAGACTGTATTATTTACAATCCTAAATTAGACATAAACATTTTACAATTACTAATATCAATAAATGTAACATGGCAAGTTCTGCAATAAATGTTCTAAACTCGCATAAACATCTATGCCTAAATGAATAAAAAAAAAATGTTATCATCAAAGTGACACCATTTTAATGCCCATTCAGCAGTTTCCAAATCTGGCCTTGGCAATAGCATGGTGGATGGAAGCCAGCGCTCTGCAGGCAGCACGGGACGCTCTTTCCTTTTTTATTTCCTACATTTCAGCCAGTGTAATTACATTCTTTTTCCTTTGCGCTCCTCCATTTCTCTCCTTTAAAGCTTCTTATCAAGTGGTACCATCTCTTGCTGCACCTCAGTGAATTGATCTATTTTACTCCTCTCTGGCCTCTCGTTTTGGCTGTCGCTCAGGATTACAGCCAGTCGTCTTCTGCTTTCTGTAGATCCCGCCAACTTCTCTCTTTCAGCCAAGTTACTTTTCTCAATCTATCCCCCGCCTACCATCTGTATCTAGGCTCTGTTCCAGCCATCCCGGCCTGTCTGCTGCGGTTCTCTCTGAGGGGTCGTGGATAGGGAGAGCTGGGTTAATGGCTGACATGTGTTTGGAGAAGGAAGTGTGGTTGTTTTCAGTCCCACATTCTTCACACTGGCCTTGTTCTTTGTACGAGGCAACGCAACCTGTCTGCAAGTAGATAAATGTTGTAATCTCAATCAGAGAAGGCCACGTACTGCTACGTTTTCTTTGCTACCATTAATAACTCCTTAGCTGTGTATTATGGTAATGTATTCAAAGAAGACAAGAGTTTTATGGTCCTGTGAAGCCCAAGACACCACCCTCTTGTCCCCCACTAGATGTCTGATGCAGGTCTGAAATATTACATGTTGTGATTGATTACACATAATCAACCAACTTTTTTGCTCTCTGAATAGTTTAGCATGTTAATGTATAGGATTATGTTAAAGCATTTGGTCTTGCCAACTACCATGCAGAAGCAGAAACTGTTAATAAATCCAGAGACAAAATACAGTGAAAATGTAAAGTGTTACCGCATAAATGGCAATCACAAATTGTCCTTATATGCAGATATTGACAGGTGGAGATGAGGGAGATGGAGGGTTTTGATATAAGAACCTTGCTTAAAAACCAAACTATTTATTTTATCTATGGCGTATCAATATCATTGACTGCAGATGCAACAGAGACAGTTCAGCTTCTGACATGTAGTTATTGATGTGAAATCATCTAGAATTTCTACTGTCTAGTGGAAAAATGTTTCAGATAAATGTGCACATTGATGAGATGATGAAAAATGTCATGTTTTTTTTTTCTTTACATTTTTAATTATTTACAACCCTGCAGAACAAAACCTTATGTTGCACGTATATATTTTTGGCAATAGCCAAAATAGATTGAGTCAAAATTATACTTTTTTAATGCAAAAAATCATTAGAATAAAAGTAAAGATCAACTTCAATAGCAATTTTCTGAATTCTGGATTTTTGTAATCATCAGATTCCAGATTTTCAGTAGTTTTTTAATAGTTCAATAGTATCGCAGGCAAATATTGTCCTATCCAAACAAACCATAAACACTCAGCTATCAATTTTCTCAATTTAAAAAATTTATGACTGGTTTTGTGATCCAGGGTTAAATTTATTTTTTAGGTTTTAAGTAACTCACAAAATTCTTAAAATTGCTTAATAAATGGTGCTTTAAATAGGGATGATTAAGTCCCTCTCTGAGTGGGTTTACTTTAATCTGGATATGCTTAATAAGCTGACAGTGCACTTGAAACCATTTTCCTTTATTGGAATAAGGTCCTAAATGTCTTAAACATAAACTGAATAACAACGATCACATAGGGGTGGGCGATATGGAAAAAATATCATATCACGATTTTTTCTGGGGAAATCACGATTCACAATTTTTATCCCGATTCTTTTTCAAGTTGATTTTTAAAGACAAATTTTTTTTTGCAAATTACAAAGGTACAATACAACCAAACTAATGTCCCAATATAAAAATATACTCTTACCATGTATTCATTCATTTATTCAGTTTCTTTTCGGCTTAGTCCCTTTATTAATCCGGGGTCGCCACAGTGGAATGAACCGCCAACTTATCCAGCATTTGTTTTACGCAGCGGATGCCCTTCCAGCCGCAACCCATCTCTGGGAAACATCCATGCATTCTCATTCACACACATACACTACAGACAACTTAGCTTACCCAATTCACCTGTCTCGCATATCTTTGGACTGTCTTTCGACCCGGAAGAAACCCACGCGAACACGGGGAGAACATGCAAACTCCACACAGAAATGCCAACTGACCCAGACGAGGTTTGAACCAGCAACTTTCTTGCTGTGAGATGACAGCACTACCTACTGCACCACCGTGTCACCCTTCTTACCATGTATGTTTAAGAATATTTTAATCAAGTGAAGATTTAATGCAAGTGCTATTCTGCAAAGAAAGAACATTCAACAAGACTTGCAATTACCATCAAAATGAACATTTAACAAATCGAACAAATCTTAGTTTAAATCAGATAGCTTATTAGACATAGATCCTCAGCAACACCTTCAAAAATGTAAATGGATTTTTTTACAAAGTTAACAAAACTAGTAGTGTTTTGAATTTAATAAATGCATAATAGTCATGATAACCATGAAAACATGATTACTATATAATCATGACTATACTTCAGACTATATAATCATACAACCCAAATCTATAACCCTTGCATCCCTACTTGTTATGCAGTTTTAAACTACATATGAATGTGTTTGTAGAAGAAGCCTACTTGAGCAATATACTGCTTTTGTTGTGCTTTGAAGTACAACATTTGAATGTGTTTGTAAAAAAAAGCAACATTGTACAATGCAGTGATGTTACTGTATGTAGTTTCAAAATACAACATGTTAACATTTTAATGTTGAAAAAGCCAACGTGGGTGTCTTAAGGAGCAAAAAACAGCATATGGGCTCTTACTGTATATTGCTGTTGTGCATACGAGCATGCAGGTCTCTTTGCTTGCGCACAGATTTCCTCTGTTCGTGCACAAAACTTCTTGCGCGCCCTCAAATAAACGCTACTGAAGTATTGCTAGGAATATTTACGAATGTCTCCAATAGACCTACAGAGCAGCATTATTGCGTCCTGAAGTAAGGTGAAGCGGCTTTAAACTCCAGCAAGACAAAGTCATTGTATGCAGAACCATAGACGTTCATTTATAAAGAATATTTATGGAAACTGTTCATCTAAACTGAAAGCTACGCCTGTATGCTGGCCTCTCGCATCGCGCAGCCGTGTCAGCCAGTCTGTCCGTCAGCATGTAACCTTAAAGGGTTAAACAAATGACGGACAGCACTACTATGGTTACAGAAAAGTTCCCGCTGTTATAATTCACTTACCTTTTAATACGTTTTGGTGCGATTATAACCCGCTATTAAAAAAACAACAACGACAGACGACTGAATGTTTTGAGTGAGAAGCAGTAATGTAGCCGTGGCGGGATGAAATTTGGTGTGCCCCCGTCTTGGAAGAATGAATGAAGCGGAAGCACTGCACTATATACTGCATGGCAATACAACGATTTTTCTGAAAAAGTGGATCGTGTAGTAGTTTATATCGTCCACGATCAAATATTGTATTATCGCACAGCCCTACGATCACTGCAATATTAACTTACTTTCTGTCTGTTTAGAGAAGTGTGATATGACAGACGTGCCTCCTTACAGTGGATTTAAGCACATCCAAACAGATCAAACATTGTGAGTGAGTGAGGAGTATATATATTGCAGACACAGTCACTTTCTTTGACCAAATAATGCTAAAAATATCTTCTAATTTCATGAAGCAGAAGAGGAACAATCACACTGTTGCATCTCGAGAGAATAATTTATGAACCACAAGGTTCCCCTTGACATATTTCAATACTCTTCTTTGGTTTTAAATGCTTTATTTGACATGTCAACCATAATAAGAAATGGAAACACAATATGCAAGTTAAACGTTTCTGACATCACCAGCAGAAAATAAAATAAATATGGCTTACTTGCATTGCTAAGTTTTGGTTTGCATATAAACTGGGACAACGAGTGACTTAAATAAGCTGATTTTTGAGCGTCATCTGTATTTTTTGTGTATATAACATGCTCTATGAAGTCGCATGCAAAAACCATTAGCTAAAATCCTCTCTAAGATGTTACAGTTAATGCAAAAGGAAAATATCAGTTTCTCAATCTTCATCAATACATTTTAGGAACACATATTAAGGTCATTTTATGAATGAATACGCAAAAGACAAAAATAATGCAAAGCTCATTTAAGTGCTCCGCAAAATGCACTTAATCCTTAAACACACAATAAGCCATTGATTATGCTGGTTGTTTGCCAAATTATGGACAAGTTAAAGCTAGTTTTGCTCTTTATTCGACAGAATGTTCATCCAGTTACAACATATTAGATCTTCTAGTCCACGTCTTGAGCAGTCACAGGCAGAGAAGGAGCATGCGCGTGAGAGATGTTGCATGTTTATGACATGAACATATCTAATAGCTCATAGTAACACAACTTAGCTACATCTTTGCAAATATTTATGAGAATATTTGACGCTGGCTGATCAACATTGGCTCTGGAAACTGTCACTGAGTTACCATTACTAATGTTTGAGGGAAGTGCACTTTTTAAACTGTTAGTCCCAGTCAGTTTTTCATCTTCCACCCAATCAGAATCAAGAATTTAACAGGCCATGGAATAACTATATAAAGTCAACTTGTTTGATGGATATTGTTGCTGTCTGGAGAAAGACTGCATGCCATGTCTTCATTTAATCTGTATTCAAGTATTTTTCTGTTGTCAGATACTGTTTACCTTCAAAATGTTGTTTTATATTTCACATTTAACACAGTTCAACTTACAAAAATAAAGAATTATGATTCCAGCATTACAGTGCACTCTTTCTGTCTAGCTGTTGTTAAACTAATGAACACCCCTGAGAAATGTGTCAGGGTCTGATGAACCCTAATTACACAGGGCTTTCTTGAAACCGTTGTTTACACATCCTACTTGGAAAACCTGTAATTTTGTGAAAAAACAGCAACAAGCACCACAAAAAGTATGTTTATTTTGGTTGGAACTCAAAAAAAAAAAAATACTATGGGTTGAGATAAACGTCTCTTTGCTTTCCTTGTTCTTGTATCACCTCTTGTAACAGTATCAGAATGAGCAGAGCTACATTTCTTGAAACCTTGTGTAATTTCCTCATCACCTCATCCTTCCCACTGTCTATTCCTCCCTCTCATTACAAGGCTCTTTCAAGCTCTGCCAGCAGTGATGGCTACACAAAACAAGGCCATAAAACACCAGCACAAAGCCCGTGACAAGACTCTGCACGTTCATAGAAAGACATTGGGGGAGGGAAATGTAGAAAGTAAACGGCTGAAAGAAAACAGATGGTAAACAATGCAAACTACAGACGGCGATGAAGGAGATATGAAAGAAAGAGGAATCAAGATAAGAGTGAAAGCTTATCAAACCCAGTGTTACAGTGACAGAGATAGAGAGGAAAGATAAGGACTGAAAAGAGTGGATATTCATCAAGTTCTTTTAATGTTAACATGCAGCAGATGGTTTTTCTGTCAGAACACAAAATCCATTACAGCTCACAAGCAACACTGAGCGACACAACAACTGTAGCACGTTTGCATCAGCCTGGTTGTGCAAACAAAAGACTTTTGTGCCTGCGCTAAGGTTCACTTTAAGTTTTCAGCTGTTTTTCTGTGAGCCTAAATCAGCACTTAAAGGGATAGTTCACCCAAAAATGAAAATTCTGTCCTCATTTGCTCAGACTTTACTTGTTTCAAACTTTTATGAGTTGACTCCCATAGTCCCATAGTAGTTTTCCCACTGTGGTTACAGGTTTTCAGCTTTCTTCTTTTTATTTAAATATCTTCTTTTCTGCTCAACAACTCGTCACCTTGGAATTATAAGGTTCTATCTGCGTTCTGAATGTAAATAAGTTAACTCAGAACGTTAACTAAATAACTAAATTTTGACAAAAATGTCAGATAGAACCTTATAATTCTAAGGTGACAAACTCATACAGGTTTGGAAACACTTATAGTTTAATATAGTAAATAGTAGTAAATGTACAATATAGTAAATGTTCATTTTTTGGGTTAACTATCCCTTTCACCAGATCCAAACTGAATTTTCTGCCTTTTTCACTAGTCAGTGATGATTTTGATTATAATAATGGAACTAATTACTATAATTGTTCGGTTAGATGAACACAAACAATGAGAGATTTAATTCTGTAGTAATCTACATTTATATTAATCAGTGCATTCATATTCTGTGTGGGCCTTTTGTGACTAAAATGGAACAAATTGTTCAATTACCGCACACACAATTCCTCTTTCTAATGGTCACACTTGATCATTCAAAAGCAACCTGACTTGTCATGGCAAATTGTGACCATTTTTGCCCTCAATTTAACTTCCATTTACTTTTTATGCATTTAACATGCTTTTCATCCAAAAGAGAACAAAAGCAATTTGTTCAAGAAACTGCTTAATTTAAAATGTCAGGTTTGTTAGAAAACTAGATTAGAAAGCAAGCTAGAGAAAATGAGAAATGCAGAAAAGAAAATATATGTTGTGTGTGTGTGTGTGTGTCCTATTGATAAAACTAGGAGAGCTGCGTTTATGTCCCCTTAATTAAAGACTGACCAGATGTTTGTGGACACCAGATTCACACCCTGAGGGAGGAAGAATTCCTTCCAGACTCACATTGTGGGAGATTACTGAAAGCATTTTAGTGAAGCTTATAAATACTGACAGTGTTGACAGGAAAAATGCTGTGTACGTGCTATTATATGGAGGAATGAAGGCATCAGATTCAGTGTTAAAGTAACTGTCTATGAAATGTCTAAAATATGCTACATGACTTTTCAAATCCAAGCTTACTGTATTAAAACATGACCACTAAAGATTGTAAAAATGTGCACCAATGCAAGGCTGTTACGCTACACAAAAACACACAAATTCTAATCAAAATTACAGTTGCCTTCCTTTTCACTTTGCTTTTCTGATCATCCATATGTTGTGAGTGTCGTACAAATTACTCTTGTAGAGCATTAATTAGGGTTCCCAGTCTTTCATAAGCAGCAAAATTAAGGACTTTTAATAGCATCATTATATTCAAATCAAGCACCTGTTATTCACACTGCCAACCTATGTAGCACCATGAAGCTTTTTTGTAACACCATGTTTACTTACACTTAATATTTACATTAAAATGTCAGAGTGAGGATGACGTTTTAAAAGTTTCATTTAAAAAAAATGTCCAAAGAATTAAAATAAATAAAATAAAATAATAATTTTAAAGAATGAAATTTGTTTAATTCAATTCTGGTGAAATTCTATTGAGTTATTGTCCAATATTTAAATAAATTAAAAAATGTATGGAGAAATTATCATAGTTTATGCATTCTGTTTTGACAGCAGGACTATACTATTGCTAAAATAACCTAATTTCATTTAAAATTTGAATCAATCACTTTCAAAAACCTGTGTCCTTTCCAGGTCTTGAATCCATATGTCTAAAATTCAAGTACTTTCAAAAAGCATGCGATAAACAAAAGGAAATGTCTGACTGAAATCGAAGTTTTACCAGGTGTAAAAAAGCAAAAAAACAAACAAACAAACAAACAAACAAAAAACCAATAATAATAGGGCTAAATGAAGCCTGTCACACACTATGTATTTTTGGCCAAATTTGGAAATCTTTAGAAATCCTCCCACACTAAAACCTGTGGTCTTTATTCATTGATTTCACATGTTCAACGATAGCCGATTAATTGCCAATGCGATCGAATTTTCTGGCAGCATCCAAAGATTTCAGACACTTTCCTGCAGCATGACTCTCTTACGATGAGCATCAAACTAAGAACCAATAGTAGCGCTGAACCTGATATATATATTATTTTGTGTTCAGCAAAACAAGAGTAAATGGTGAGTAAATAATGACAGAATTTGCATTTCTGGGTGAACTAGAATATCCTTTTAAGGAGGAAATGTTTATATGACAAACTGAAGGACGTAGATCTCAAACGTTTCAAATGTGGTTGGTGATTTGGAGATGGTAGAGTAATTGATCAGCTGATAGGGTAATGATTAGTGGTCTACCTAAACTGAACTATGCTTGATTTTTGCAATATCTAGATGGCATTTAACATTAAAACAAATAAAACAAAAGTGCTTATTTGTCTTAATGTTAAGTGCCATCAAGATGTAAAAATAATGTCAGTGTTGTGTTGCGTGTGTCATCATGAAAGTCAATTCAAAGATTTGCGATATGCGAGATGAGCATTTATCTATAACTTCATGTGCTTATCCCTGTTAATAGGCTTCTTTCATGAATAAATTCATTGATCTGCATTCATTGCCGTGTATTTGATTCCACTTTAATGAGACTTTAATGCTAACGACATCTCTCGCCAGCTTTTTACCAACCTCCTTGATTATTTCCCGCTCAAGTGAATGCATTCTAGGTCATTAGACATGATGTTATGGTGGACTGGAAGTCTGTCTGAAACCAGTTTCCATATGAGGTGCTTTCATATAAAAAAACTTAAGTCATTGACTGACTGGGCAATGAAAGCAGTGAGACAGCTGGCTTTTTTTGGCACAGCCTTTAATATGCGTAACAAAATTATAGCATAGTGCATACACATTTCTGTCATTATGATGCTCTGAAAGACCAAAAGCATTACATCGGGAAAGATCAAAACTATTATATCAGCATGATCTGATTAGTAATTTGCTAAAAATACACCATTACAAGTTGAAATCACAGCACAGGATCATTAGAGCCCAGTTACTCTCTCAGTAAAGACCTCTCAGACGGGGCACCGTGACCCTGACAGTGTTCTCTTTCATTCACCTCTCTTTTCCCCGACCTCACTCTCCTTTTCTCCCTCATTTTCTTTTTCCCTCTGTAACTTCTATTTTTATCAGGGCTTACAGCTCAGTCGATTCACCTGCTGTAGGGCAGCAGAGAAACGCAGGTAGAAAGCAGCTCAAAACTCTGGGAGCTGTATCTTTTGTTATTGTAGAATGGGATTTAGGTAACTGCATTATCCTGCTTCTGCTATTACATTTAGCAGTGTTAGAAAAGCCCCATGCCTGGAGAAGAGCTGAAATTCATTCTCCTCTGTAGTTTGTGATAATGTGTTTTTTATGTCTGCTTGTGTGATAATGTTTCATATTGGACGGTCTTCTTCTATTTTCTTTTGTTACAATGGAGGATAAGACCGAGTAGGAAACAAAAAAGAACTCATCAATTTTAACCGCTGGCTATATTTTGTTTTGCACACAGTTTTCTTCACAGGTTAATTCTTAGGAGGCATTTATATAAGACAGTTATGAACTAAAACAGGGAGAATGTAGGGAGAATTTTTTATTCATTTCGACAACAGTATTTTGGCAGCCTGAGACAGCAAGCTTTTGAAAATTGGTTTTAAAGAGCATTACCGCCTTTGTGTAAACTATACTACATTGTAGTCTGCAAGACTGAACTCACTAGAGAATAATGTGGTTTTGAAGTTTTTTAAATCAAATTATTGTGTATTTCTTGTTTCAATCTTCCAGGACATAGTTAAGCATTTGTAATTAGGATCCTATTTCTCCCCCATTTTCAAAGGGCTTGTTTGAAATTATGGGCTAAAGTACATTATAGTGTTTATTATGTTATTTCTTTGATTAATGGTGTTGTACTTCATTATCTTAAACAAGCCATGAGTCAAGTCAAAGCAGATTCTTCACAGTACAGACTGGTCTGGTAAAAGAGGGTAGTATATAGGCATGGGACGATAACCGTTTTCAAGGTATGCCGCAGTTTGGAAAAGTCAAGGTTTTCATATACCACCAACATTTTCTGCTATACCGTTCCTAAGGTATGAGTATGATATTTTATTTACATTTTTTTGTTTTTGTTTTTTAGGTGTAAATTGTAAAGACATCTGTGTTTTTGAAACAAATGAAGACAGCAGAAGTCAATGATTCACTTGAATTATTTAGCCTGATATGTTTACCGCCCCAAAATATTTAAAATGTTTCTCAAAATCAAATATATTGTGTTCAAAGGGAGAAAAAGGGTTTGTTTTTCAGCCAGACATTTAAAAAGAATATATTTTAGAGCAGTAACCACAAAACCGTCATACTGTGAAACCGTGATATTTTTATCCAAGGTTATCGTACCGTCAGAATCTTATACCAGCCCATGCCTAGTAGTACATTTACTGTTCCTTTTTCTCCAGATACGGTATCCTCTGTGGTCCATTTAAAATCTATTGGTATCCACCAAGGCTCTTTTCTGGGTCCTATGTTGTTATCACTGTATAAATATCTTCCAGTTTGTAATAGACAGTCTCTGAAGCCCTTGAATGAAACCCTTTAGTTTTCTGATAACACTTTAGTTTGGCTTATACCCAATCATTATTAAAATATTGGCTGTTTATTTGTTCTTATAATGCACATATTCTGCATGATCTCATTCTACATTCCCAATTCTACCCAAAACCTAAACACGACGACAACCACTAATTAGCAGGAAATTAGGAGTTTATTGAGCTAAAAACCATGGCTAATGGTTTGTTAATAGCAAGAACTGTCCCTTAAAATGTGACCCATTGAAAACAGAGTATATTTATGGAAAGGAGGCATTTTAGAGAGACAGAACACTTGAGGTAAAAGTGTTTTTTGACCATGAATCATGTAAATCGATTGCAGGAGACCTTCAAAACAACATGAGGAACCTTTTTAAAAGCAAAATAGGGCCACTTTTCTTTACAATCTTAAGGAGAAAATAAATGGAGAAAATACTTCTGATATACAAGGTCAGGGAAAATGGGCTGAATTGTAATAAACGACAACACAGAATAACAAACAATGTGGACGATACACTTTCCTTTGCCAAACACTCCCTCTCTACTTGCACTCATAACCTGCACTTAAAATGAGAACACTCTTCCAAGCAACCACAAAATTCCCACCAGAGCAAATTTAGGTTTTAGGACTACGAAATTCAGTGTGTTTTAATTTGGGGTGACACTCTTTAAGAGCTTGTCTATGTACACAGCACATCACGCCTTTAGGGAACACACACTCTGACAGCTCCAAAGCCCCTACTGAGGGAGATACAAGAAGGAGACAAACCACAGCATGAGCTATGTGAATAGCAGAGAGTGGAATCATGCGGGCTGCATGACACTCATTATGAGTTGCGTATTCTTTTATCAAGCCTGTCAGCATGAAATTACTTACACATTATTCTAGGACGCTATATACCACACAATATTGTGCATGTTGTATTGTAATACAATACGTAATACAATTGTAATGCATACTCTGCATGCAAATGTACTCTATATTCAAATAAGAAAAAAAAAACATTTTTAGAAATGTGACTTAGAAATGTGATCTAATGTGATACATTTTTAGAACGAAAGCCACTTTGTTTTTAGCACACAGTGTATTTGTGCTTGTTTGAGAAATGACAGATGTTTTACACAGGAAGGACATTCTCAATGCACGTGTCATTGACAGAGGGGACATCTTTCACAAAGACCTGTATTGTTTCTCATGCATATATTCTAACACTATATCGCATTTTATATGATAAGAGAAGATTACTTAAGCATTTATTTTTAATGAGATCCAAGAGAATGCTTTGCTGCTTTTGTGTTGACATTTGGAAGGATTGGTTGGAATGAAAGAAACGCTGGTCGATTGATTTGTTAGTGCTGAACCATTCCATTGAGTTGGTGTGCAACCTGCCATCTAACCTTGGTGGACACCAAACTAGTGAACCAAGAACTATCATTTAGCTTTAAAATCTGTATATTCTTCATTACACGCATAACTGGAGATCTGCTGTATTAAATTGTAATGAGCCACATGACTATAATGAGAACATCCAGGTATGCTTGACATCATTTTTATGGTCGGATGACCTGCATCTAATGAGATTATGTCCTGTTTTTAGTGATTTTAATGTCTTTGGTCTGTGTTGCATTCATCTTTCAGCCAAACCAGACCAGAGTTCATCTGGAAGCAGACTGAGACTCACATTTTTAGTCGTCTTCAGTCATCTTGTTCAAATGGCAGCACTTTTTCACTAACAAAACAATCACAGTAAGATTTGTTTGAATCAATTTAAACCTGCCAGGTGTGAACACACCCTGAATTACAGTACTAGTTGTAATCTATTCTCTTGGATATCATGAAAAATAAATGCTGAAGTAATTTTCTCTGTGCATATAAATTACAAAATGTGACCCTGGACCATAAAACCAGCCTTATGTTCCTTGGATATATTTCTGGCCAGCAGACAAAATACAATGAACTTAAAATTTGCGATTTTTATTTTAAGAAAAGAAAAAAAAATCATTAGAATATTTTTTTAGTTGACTTATAAATCTCAATTTCTAAAAACTGACAATTATGACTAGCTTCATGATACTTGGTTACATTTAATGTTTTAGGCAACATTTACACTATTTCAAGTACAAGTTTTATAACCAATATGTTTTGCCTGTCATCCACACTACTAAATATGAAGCATTTTGAAAGCAATAAAAGCTGTTTTAGTCACGGCTATCCAAAATCACAATCGTCTGGACTATTGTGTATTGTTTCTTGATTCGTCAAGCCACTCCCATATATCACACAAACGGTAGACTGTAAGTATGGATGCCAGCAAAATATGTGCATGCCCAGATAGCATGATTGATCCTATATCACGTGTTTTAGGCTGTACAGTGTATACAGAGATTGCTTTTCTGAAACAAAGCAAAAACGCCAGCTTGGACAAGGAGTGTTTTTAATTCTAAATATAATATATTTTAGTCCATTTGCAAGTAAATAAACAACTAAAAACATAAATGCTAATAAAGTAAAAGTATTAACTGTTTTTATGGGTCAAATTGAGCCTTAAAGATTATGTTTTTGAGTTTATAAAGAAGGTTTTTAAGTGTTATGATAAGAAAGAAAGAAAGAAAGAAAGAAAGAAAGAAAGAAAGAAAGAAAG
>CAIGQQ010032508.1:0-31020 GCA_903798035.1 Danio albolineatus
TATATATATATATATATATATATATATAAAATTAGAATTGTCTAATTAGTTATTGTTAGTTTTTATTATCTAGTCTAATTAGTGTTACAAGTAAACCAAATCTTCCGATTTTTTAAATGAGATTTTTTATTTTTTAAGAATCTGCAGGAACCCTGTTTCTTGAAATCCCATGAAAAAAAGTTGAACACACCCGTCCTTAAAAATGATTACAAATATATTTATCATTAAGATTTCTTGGTGGTATTTAACACCTCTAGTGAAACAGATACAGTAAAAGAAAATGTTTATCATACCCCATTCTCCGTCCAGTCAGCGCACAGCACTTTGTCTTCATGGGCAGCAAGATCATACAGTGGTGCTTTACAGCTGTGAAGAAGAAGAAACCAGCACTGTTAGGAACAGACAAACATGCATAAACAGGGTAGTATTTAGAGTATAACGTACAGCTGAAGTCAAAATTATTCGCCCCCCTGTGAATTCTTCTTCATATTTCTCAAATGATGTTTAACAGAGCAAGGAATTTTTCAAAGTATTTCCTATAATATTTTTTCTTCTGGAGAAAGTCGCATTTGTTTTATTTCAGCTAGAATAAAAGCAGTTTTTGAATTTTTTAAAACCATTTTTAAGGTCAATATTATTAGCCCCTTTAAGCAATGTTTGCTTTTTCGATTCTCTACAGAACAAAACATCATTATACAATGATTTCTCTAATTACCCTAACTTGCCTAGTTGCAAAATATCTAGCAAAATATAAATGTACTGTCATCATGGCAAAGATAAAATAAAAAAGTTATTAGAAATGAGTTATTAAAACTACTATGTTAAAAAAATTCCTTTCTGTTAAACAAAAATTAGGGAAAAAAATATACAGGGGGGCATATAATTCAGAAGGTCTAGTAATTCCGACTTCAACTGTATCTGGGATTCATTCACCTCCTGGTGTCCCACAGTTTCACCACACAGTCTAGAGATCCCGACACCAGCTGATGTTCATGAGACGGAGCCCATCGGACTGCCGTCACCCAACCGTTATGAGATGTCAGTGACAGGAGAACTAGAGAGCCGTCTGGAAGAAAAGATAGAGAGCTGAGCAAAGCTATTAGCTGTTAGTTTGAGATATATCATCATGTAGCTTCTCTGATGTCCACCTTTAGATCTTGGGTCCCACAGACGCACATGTCTATCAGTGCTGCCCGATGCCAGACGACGACACAGTGGAGAGAAGGAGACGCAGTTGAAGACCTTACTGCCCGACTGCAATCAACAACATCAGTCTGTCAATCCATGTGCACGTTTATTATTTATTCAGAAAACTATCATTATAATTTTTTGTAATTTTATATCTAAATATTAATATTATTATTATTAGTACTAAATATTATTAGTAATATTATTCCTATTATCCATAATTACATTGTAAAAAAAAAAGGATAATAATTTAAGTAAAATTAACAACTATGTCCAAATGAATTAAACATTATAATTTCTAAATAATATGTATAAACTTAATGTTTTAAAAATATTTTAATAATATTAATACTTATTGACATTTTTGTAAAAAAAATGAGGATATAAGTAACAATTACCAATTATTTCCAAATAGCGCTGTGCAAAAATGAATGGTGATTAGTCGCATCCAAAATAAAAGTTTGTTTAGACATAATTTAAGTGTGTGTAGCCTACTGTGTATATTTATTATATTTATATAAATACACGCATGCATGTATTTAAATTTTTATTTTTTTTATTTAGAAATAAAATGTATATGTAAATGATACAAATTATATTTAATTTAAATATTTATGTAAAAAACGGTTTGTTTTATGTATGTTTGTGTCACATATATAATATACACACACATATATTATGTAATGGATGTGATTAGTCTTTGCCCAGCACCATTATAATCATAATGTTTTTAAAACTTGTAAATAATATGAATAATTATTAACATTTAATAAAAAAAAATTGAGGTTGTAAGTACTATTTATTTATTAATAATATTAAAAATGACTAAAATGTATTGTTTGAAAGATAATAAATGATTTATGTATTAGGTGCAGTTTTGTTTTAAATGATAATAATAATTTGAAGAAGGGAAAAAATAATAATAATAAAATCACATTACTTTTAAAACCATATAAAAATAAAAATTTGGAACTAGCACAAATGATAATAACATAATAAAATTGATACTGGATTAAACAAAAAGTTCTAGTATTTGTCTAATTGATAATAACAAAATAAATATAAAATACCTTTTAACAATTTTCATGCTTCCCAATCCTGTCTACAATTACCTTTTATAATTTTGTATGAATAATTGTCGTCACTTACTAATGTACTCTTCTGCCCACCGGTCTCTGCATCCCAAAGACGGATAGTGTGATCCCATGATGCACTGCACAGCTCGTCTGCGTCCATCCAGAGCACAGAAGACACTGCCTCACTGTGGCCAGACAGAGTCATGAGCGGAGTCTGCAGAAGAACAACAAGAATCTATGAAACCAGAAAACTGGAAAGCACTAATTGATCAACTGTGTGCCTTCCATACAATATTAGTTGAAACGGATAAAATCCCTTTGGCAAAAATGCAAAAATGTAAACGTATGAATAGATTCTCACCCGCGTGAGCCCCATCTGCTCAGTTTTCTGTTTTTTGCGTGGTCTGTTGGGTTCTTCAATCTCATCCTCTTCTTCTGTGGGCACTGAAAAGGACAATAACAACAATACAAACCAAACTTATTTAACAATATTTAAAATTCTTTCACTATTTTCCTTTTTAAAGTGAACCTTCTTGTGTTTTTGAATTACATTACTGATAGAAGAAAGGTTTTACAGAACGTTAAAACCTACCAGCGGACCATATCTTAAGCATTTTGTCCCATGAGCCGCTGCAAAACTGTAGAGGTAAAAAAAAACACAAAAAATAAATTAATATGAACCCAAATGCATTATTTTTTACAATTAATATTATTTATTATTTGCTTCTAAATTAAGTGTGTTATGCTCACCAACGTTGCAATAATTTGATAAATAATACAGAAAACCATAATTTTGTGAAATACTTTTACAATTTAAAGGGACAGTTCACCCAAAAATGATCATTCTGTCATCATTCATTCATCTTCCACTTGTCGCAAACCTGTTTGAGTTTCATGCTTCTGTTTAAAACAAAGAAAGATATTATGAAAAATGTTAGGTAAAAAAAAGCCATTGACCTCCATAGTATTTTCTGGATGATAATGGCTGCTTTTTCCAACATTCTTCAAAATACCTTGTTTTGTGTTCAACATAAGAACGAAACTTATGATGTTTTGATGAAACTCAGATGTTTAGAACCACTTGAGTGTGAGGAAATGTTTGGGTGAACTGTCTCTTTAAGAAATTAAGAAACATTACTTATTATTAACAAAGAATGAAAGCAGTTGTGATGTTTTCTATTTTCATGTAAAAATTTGTTTGATGAATGATCAATAAAAAGCACTACAAGTGTCTTTATTATTACTTGTGTTTAATTTAACAAATCCTTTCTCAGATCAAACACCTAAAAATATGTAGTACATCATTAGAGATGTTAAGGCATTAAACAAGCACAAACCTTTGTCCTAGTGGGGTCAACAGCGATGGTGTCGACGCTTCCTGCATGTCCTCGACAACAGTGTCTGGCCTTCACTTTGTTTCGCTCAGAATTCCACTCCCATAACATGACAGTTTGATCCAGAGACGCCGTCAGGAGCACAGAGTTCAAACCATCTGAAAACCACACATGCAACAAACCATCAGGTGGAATTCAGAAAGATCATGACCGTTAGTTCTCTCAGGATCTGTTTGCACTTGATATGGTTTGATCCAAATGTACAACACAAACTCAAGACATCTAAAAAGAAACCTTGTGTTGGATGTTATTCTTTTATAATTTCAACAAAAAAAGATTTTTTTTTAATTATTCACTGTACTCTAAGTTTACCCAACTATGATGATTACCACTACTGAGAAACCCAGAAATGTAATTTGGTTTGGGCCAATTACAATAAAATAAATAAATAAATAAAAATTTCGGCCAATATTACTTTATATTCTTTTAAGAAAAAATAAATAATTATTACAAAGCATCTAGAATTTTCAGTTTTAGAATTAGTATACTGTGTAAATATATACATTAAGCATCTCATACTGGTAAAATAATCCAGTTTCTGACCTCTTTTCACCCAGGCCACATCCTTCACAACATCAGCATGTCCAGCAACAGTCATCACAGCCTTCCCCTCCATAGACCAAATCCGAGCAGTCTTATCATAAGAGCCTGTCAGGATCCTGGGGAATAAAAAAAATGAGGATTTTATTTTAAAAATGAGCCAAGAAAATTGATTATTTCAGTTTAGAAAACACACCATTCTGAATCTGCCTCCACAGAGCTGATCCAGTCATCGTGCATGATACACTCCTCAGGCTGAGGGGCCGTGAACTTCTCCACATACTCGATTTCCACCACCTCTTCCTGAAAACACAAACACAGACAGATGAATATGTACAGATATTACAAAAACTGTATGTTGGTCAAAAGGGCTGCATTATAATGGAAAAAATACATTTTGAAATATTTATTGCAATACGAAAATTTGACCAGATGACTTCAATAGCTCTAATGATTTTATAACAATTGGCATGATTTTGTAGAAGACTGTATCTCTATAGACTAAAACAAGCTAAATAAAAAGTGTACATCAATGCAACAGAACAAAGTGCACTATATTTTCAGTATACAGTGTTTTCTTACAGCATTTAGGCACAGGTATTGAATAAACGGGTAAAATAACAATGCAAAGTCTTCACTGCACAAATTAAATGAACGGTGCTTATATCTTCAACCCTAACTTAAACTACTTCAAGGGGCAAAGAAAAAAGGGATATAAAACAAAACTGGGACTAAGCCGAACATATTCTAAAACAGTGGTTCTCAAACTTTTTTCCACCAAGTACCACCTCAGAAAAAAATGCCTCTCCAAGTACCACCATAATGACCAGTATTGAAATACAGTAGGCCTAATTGGCCAGCTACAGCACAGTACAGTTCAAAAACATGGCCGATTAATTCTTAATATTACAAATATTTATTACTGTCAGCCACTATAAACATTCTAAATACTTTGTACATAAATAAAAAGTCAACATTTAAATTACAAAAGTGCTTTTAAAGTTAATTAAAAATGGCACTGTACTTAAAAAGTAAAAAGAAAACTAAAAAGTATTCATAAAGTAGCCTATTCGTCAAGTTCCTTGGACCTCATAAATATAGGCTATATGGCATCATATTCATATATAAACTCTTTTTAAACTATATGTTGCATGTATTTATGACTTATTTGTATGTCTTTAAAATCTAAACATTAACTTTGAATATATGAATTGGATTTACATATTCAAATCAGAAATTAGATCTGCTTACTAGGGTTAAAATTGTGTTCATTCTCTAACTTTTATTATTCAGCGATTCCTCCGAGTACCACTAGAAGGAAACTTGCGTACCACTAGTGATACACGTACCACAGTTTGAGAACCACTGCTCTATAACATCAGATGACCAGTGATCAGACTGTAGGTGGTTCAAAACATATGTGTGCAGGCAAAACTACACTGCCGTACCGTTGAGATGTTCTCTGTCTCGATGTGTTTGTCCAGTGAAGTGCGAAGAAACTGACCTCGAACCAGGAAATCAAACTCAACATGTTTGTGTCCAGCTGTTAAAAAGAGATGGTAATTATTGATAATGTAAGAAACGTAAAAAAACCCATTGCAACTGCAAAATTTCCAATCATTAAAGGCACAGTAAACTATCGCCACATATTCACAACAAATAAAGGCATATTTTGATGACACTGTGTGGAATCCTGAGAGCTGTCGTCTTCATTACATCCTACAGGACTCTTACAGAAATCACGTTCATGGATCTGCTAAAGTATTCACAACGTATTATCATGGTAGTCTGAAGCAGAGTAAAGCCTGGTCTATACTTCCGCGTCGAGTGATCAGCGTGACCCATGGCGCCTGCCTTGCGCATAGCCTTGCATTTATACTTCTGCATGCTGTTGCTCTGCAATAACACTTCCGAAATGCTAGCTGGCAGTGAGGTTTTTATGGACCTCTGTGTTGAGTTTCTTCACTGGTGATTTGTTTTTTTTTTCTGAATGCTACAAGTAGCTACTGTAAAACTCGCTCATTTAGAGGTGGGAACCGACGGACGTACAACAACTTTAACCCTAAGGTAAAAAGTTTCCATCTGGAGCTCCTTGACATGACTCGACACTTGTAAACACTCGCTCAATCGGGCTGTCGACTGTCAGCACTGCCCACACTCGTCATCGATACCAAGCCGACCACTCACAGAGTCTTTGCTATGTCTAGTTACATTTTTTGAGAGGTGCGCGTCAGCCACAGCGAGGGCTTTGCAACCGAGCAAAGGCTCCGCCAGACCATATGCAAGTGCTTTACACAGAAGTATAAATCAGTCTTAAGACTAAAAGCCAGTGAAATAAAATGAGAATGCTAAAGCAATTCCCGATGAGAGTGTGATGCGGCACGAAAGCAGAAGAGCTTTTATTATGCCACAGTCCACAGTGGTTTAATCCCAATAAAAATATTTTATGGTTCTGTTATACTGCTGCTCTGTGCTGTCTAATAAAACACAACAAATTAAAGTGTCTTTGGTGTCATCCTGTTTTCTGTAAAACCAAAACAGATTTTACGGGTGCTTGACATCATTAGCATGGCCACACAGGACACTGGCCATTAAAAATTGCTTATTTTTTGGATTTGAACATGCTTCGAAATATTTAGTATAATGAAAGTGCATAATTCAGACAAATATAACACCATACTAGTCGGAGACAATTATATTGTGACAGAGGTAAAGTTGGTTTTATATTCGCACATTCACACTTTCTCATTCAATAATATAATTTCAACAAAGTATTATTTTCAAATTCTAAATAGGGAAGTCATATTAGTAGCCAACGACTATCAAAATACAATATTGTTCACGGTCGATCAAATAGTGCTAATGTTGTTGTGAAGTCATGCATACATGTGATTTTAAACACAAAATTTGAAGTAGCTTTGTGACGTCAAACTATTTAGGGATACAAGTTGTCACTAAAAAATTAACAAATGTGGGCGACTTGGTGGCTCAGTGGTTAGCGCTGTCGCCTCACAGCAAGAGGGTCACTGGTTTGAGTCCCTGCTGGGTCAGTTAGCATTTCTGTGTGGAGGTTGCATGGGTTTCCTCCGGGTGCTCTGACTTCCCCCACGGTCCAAACACATGTGGTATGAACTAAATTGGCCGTAGTGTATGAGTGTGTGAATAAGCGTTTATGGATGTTTCCCACTACTGGGTTTCAGCTGGAAGGACATCCACTGTGTAAAACATATGCTGGATAAGTTGGCAGTTCATGTCGCTGTGGCGATCCCTGATGAATAAAGGGACTAAGCCGAAAGAAAATGAATGAATGGATATAAAACCAACTTTACCTCAGTTACATTCTGTGCTGTTAAATCGCTTTCTTTGAATTCCACACAATTTTTCGAAAACACTGGACAGCTGAGGACAATTACGCTGCTTCATAACAAAATGACAACACATGATAATAACTGGTCCAGAATCTGACCGTTCTTGGCTTCCAGCAGTTTGTTGATCACACCGCTGAGATCTGCAACCTCGGAGGAGGCAGGGATGGAGAACGGGACATCATCTACCAGATATCTAGAGAAGAGCATAAAAACACAGCTCACACACTTTACATATAGACTTATATTTATCTTTAATATCTCTTAACACACACACACAATGATGAGCAGAGTTTATAAAGAAGTCATATGAACACTATGATCACTACTGAGCAAATGTCAGCTGGATGTTACTTATGAAGCTACAGCTAAACATCCAAGCTAACGTTGGCTGTGCTATCGTGGACATATATACTCACTTTTTGTTTTCGGTGAAGAACCGGGTCTGTAGCTGCGACATTTTGTCTTAACAGACGAAAACTGCGTAGAAAACACGTTATAAAATGAATCGGCTAAGTGCAGTGTGTATGGGGATACTTTGCCACCATGTGTTTCCCAATGCGTGCCTGTTGAAGGCATGACAGTCGATAGCAGAGCAATCGATGTTTGACAAACGTGCTTGCAATTGGTTATGTCTGTGTTGAGCTCAACACGTTTAAAGCAAGTTTAGTAAAGTTTCACTGTATTGCGATTTTTCTTAATTGAAAAAGTTTTATATTAATATATATCTTAAAATAGAGCAGCATTTGCTACACTGAGGCTGCTTAACTTTGCAAACATACCAAATGCAAATTAAAATTCAGGATAAATCTGTTCTCAAAAATGTAATAATTTGCTAAAGAAATATATATGTTTTGGTAGATAAACATTTATATTTTAACATATTTTAATCATAAAAATATTATGATTTAATAGAAATTTTTCTATTAATAATCAATAGAATATATATACACCAATATATATATATATATTTTATTCATACCTTCATTCCATATTCGTAAAAAATATGGAGCGATTCCCAAAATCTCTGTAAAAACAATTGACTGTAATATGTGTTTAAATCATGAATGCACACAAGATGTCCAATACTTTAGTCTGTAAACCTATTCTCTGATTAACACTCCAGAGCTGAAGGTGGCAGTAATGCACCAAAACGATGGATGCCAACCGTAAAAATCCAATAAGATGAAAAAATGTCCATCTCTAATGGACTGTAATGAGTAATTTAGTAAATAATACAGATAATTCTCATTTCAAGCTACAACCAGTTTGGTATGCATGTCGATGTCATGGACGTAACCATTCTACATGCATTTATGTCTCATTTCTTTAGACATTTTTAGGTTTTAACAAATGTAAATACTGTAAGTTCTGGCTACAGGGGCTACACACAATCTGAATTTAAAGCGACAGTCACCAAAATCTCTTTATTTGGATCAAAGCCTAAAATTAGACACTTCACACACAAACTCGAGGGACACATCAGAGACCTGGCTGCATCCGGAAAATAGAAAGTACTTTTTGAACAGTTGTGTTGTAAATTCAAACTCAAATGAAGTACCTGCTTGAGTAGCCGATTTCAGACACAGCCTGAGTAAACACATGGTGGATGTAGTGCGTCCGAATTCCATGTACTACATCTGCCGTTTGGGTGTGGCACGGAAGCTCAGTGGTAAGCACTGTCGCCTCACAGCAAGAAGGTCGCTGGTTCGAGTCCCAGCTGAGTCAGTTGGCATTTCTGTATGGAGTTTGCATGTTCACTGTGTTCATGTGGGTTGGTGTCCCTCACAGTCCAATATGCGGTATAGGTGAATAGAATGAACTAAATTGGCCGTAGTGTATAAGTGTGAATGCGAGTGCATGGGTTTTTCCCAGTACTGGGTTGCAGCTGGAAGCGCTGTGGCGACCCCTGATGAATAAAGGGACTAAGTCGAAGGAAAATGAATGAATGAACATCTGCCATTTGTCATTATCATGTGACCTATCCACGTCAGTTGCGTTGCTTCACTCCCATTCATGAATTAGCATATAGATTTATATACAATATAAGTAGAGTAGTGTCCAATAGTCGGTCATCTGGGTACGGTTTGCATACTGTTTTTCAAACATTATGAATTTGGACATACTACTCGGCTGTTTTAAAGTACTATATCGTATGGAAGAATAAAATTTCCTTTAAAAAAGATCCTTTAACGAAACCTCAGATTTCTCTGGCCTAGCTCTGGCCCACACAATCAGCTTTTGCTAGGCCCACATGCTGCAGTGAATTACCGTACATTACTAGACCAAGTCTGGTTTCCATATGTATGGCCACAGCATACACACCATGCAGCCCAAGACTGATTACTCACTGAAGCTAAGCAGGGCTGAGCCTGGTCAGTGGATGGGAGACAACATGGGAAAACTAGGTTGCTGTTTGAAGTGGTGCTCAACCTGCGGTCTGTGTAAGTCGTTATGCCCCAGTAAAAGTGAAGGGGACGCTATACTGTCAGTGGGCGCCGTCTTTCGGATGAACTCACACTTAATAAACTGAGGTCCTGACTCTCTGTGGTCATTAAAATCCCATGCCACTTCTCGTAAAGAGTAGGGGTGTAACCCTGGTGCATACCTGCCAACATTTGGTTTTGAAACCATAAAATTATTTTCTCATATAATTTTTTAAATGTTTTTTTGTGACTTTTAACATCGTGACATATTAAATAAAAAAATACAGTATGTTTACAGTGGTGCGTTTTTTCTTCAGTGGAATGCTGATGGTTTTTCAGATTAAAAATAAAAATACAAATTCAAAGTAACTAAGTAAACATACAAATGAGCCTAAAGCAATATCCATGGCTCCTGGTGATACAATGAGGTCTTGTAAAGTGAAACAATAACAATAAACTCTCTAAAGAACTGAACATTATTAATAATTTTAACAAAATTTACAATTTTAGTGCCCTTGGGATTTCACATGCTGAGTGATGTCGTTTTTCCCACCGTGTCCGACATTAAAATCAATACGACACACCTTGCGTGGGCGGCGTCAAGGTGGCTTCTAGACAAAAACTTGAATTCTTCCGTCCAGCTGCTGTTAAATTTACATGTATATTTTTTTTTCTTTGCCGAAGCACAACCTGACTCTTTTCCTTCCATCATGTGTACTACTACTGACGCAATAGCTGGTGTGTGTTGAGCGCACTGGCGCCGTTGTCCTGTGGCTGCCGTTGCATCATCCAAGTGGATGCTGCACACTGGTGCTGGTGTGGAGAGACCCCCCTCATGATAGTGAAGCGCTTTGGGTGTATAGCCATACACGATAAATGCACTATATGTACATATTACATTACATTACAAGGGCCAGACATGGACCACATCTGGGCCAAGTCTTAGCCAAGTTAATCACCCATAACCTGGCCTGAACTGGCCCACAGATGTTGGTGCGTCATGACTGCAATAAAATTGGTTAACCTGGTTGCACTTCAGGTGCACTAAGGATGTGCTTTTTCTCGAAGCAACCTGATTGGTAGAATTGTTTTCTTTCTCAAATTTTTTTTTTTTTTAATTTTAAATGTGGGTCAAGACAGGTCAAATTTACGTGGCCCACATATCAATTCTTAACATCTGGGCCAAATACTACATTTTACATCTGGCCCATGTCTTGTGTGCCACCTCTGCCAAACCATGCTGTATATCTGTGCCAGATTAATGCCTGTGGTGGTCATGGAGGAGACCGATCCCTGTAAGACCTCAGTGACAGACGAGTCCTCGCATTGTTCCAGTGACCCACCTGCGGTTTCTCAGCGATGGACGTCCAGCGTTCTCTAGCCTCCGGCGCCTAGACTGCAGCTCTGCACAAGACGTCTGAGCATAGGAGAAATGGTTGTGCCCAACTGAGCCTGGTTTTTTAGTTCTTCACTTTCACCAATTGGTGAAGTTTTTTCCTCGCCGCTGTCGCCACTGGCTCGCATGGTTCGGGACTTGTAGAGCTGCGCATCGATGGATTAATCTTCAGTGTGGACTCTCAGCAGTGACTATTAAACCACGCTGAACTGAACTACTGTAAACTGAACTTCAACACTGAAAACTGGACTGACTCTGTTTCAATTTTTTATAATGCATGTGAAGCTGCTTTGACACAATCTACATTGTAAACGCGCTATACAAGTTAAGATGAATTGAATTGAATTGCTTTGGCAGCTTTATGCCAAATCTGGGCCAGAATTCTTGGGTTGTTACCTACTGAAAATAAAACACTTTACGGAAAGCCAAAAAGCCCAAAAACTCAAAACTGACAGGGTTTTTCCCCAGCTCAGCATAACATCAGGTCTCTTTATCCAGATATCCTTGAGAAGCGTGTCCTGATCAGCAGCCGTCAGTCTGACAGTAACTCTGCAGTGTTTGGGTCACGTCGCCCCAGCAGGCCGAAGGGGTCGAGGCCGCGTCTGCTGTGGGTCTGCAGCTGCAGGACGGCTCTCTGCGTTTCCCAAGACCCTCCAGGCGACTCCACGCACATCTCCCGAGCCTCT
Organism: Danio albolineatus; assembly: GCA_903798035.1. Taxonomy (NCBI): domain Eukaryota; kingdom Metazoa; phylum Chordata; class Actinopteri; order Cypriniformes; family Danionidae; genus Danio; species Danio albolineatus. Next base: position 12,072 of record CAIGQQ010032508.1, read on the forward strand.
GCTCCCTTGGCAGTGAGCGCCCGTGGGAGGCAGAGCCAGAGATAACGCAGCGCTTGAAGATCCACACATTACCTCACAGAGAAACAGAGGGAGGAGATGAGGAGACGCACAGCCTCTTCTGTCATTTAGAGAGACGGGTTCAGCCGGCGGTGCCCATGGCGGAGCGGGTGCTGGACGAGGACATGGCCTGGCAGAGGGCTGAGAATGGAGGAAAGAGCCTGAGGACGCAGAGGTGGACGCAGACGTGTGTCAAACTGGCAACGCAGAGAGAGCCAAAGAAGTGGGTGAGTGCAGGAAGAAGTGGATGGAGCCAGTTGGTTCTAATTGATTTACACATTTTAAGTATATTAAAAGTGAACATTTGAAAAAATGATTAATTGGATTCACTACATGTTTTTAAGGTAAGTGGTTAAAAAAATGTACATGGGCTGAATTTAAACAAAAAAAGTTAAACGTTACTAAATTTAAATTGTTTAAATTCAGCCCATATAAAGTGTTTGCAACCCCTTACCTTAAAAACATGAAGTAAATCCAATGGATCATTTTTTTCTGTGTAAATGTGTTTAAATTTAGGTTAATTTAGACTAATTTATTAACGAATTGTGGATTTTTTAAATGTTAGGAGCACATGAAAATTACTTAATGATAAACTATGAATAATATAGACTAAGAAATATTAATATATATACATATATATACATTTATATATATTTTTTTTTTTTTCTTTTTAAAACATCTTTTTATTTACATTTTAACTATTAATCACAAAACACATAGAAACAAACCAACAGACAATGCCCATTTTAACAATGCAAAGCTAAAGAAAAGCAAAATAGATTAATAAACAGAGTAGATACACGCAAAATAAAATTATAATAAATAAATAATAGCATACAAATTATAATAAGTAAATAAACAAAATGAAACAAACATAAATAAATAATAAAAATAAATAAAAATAAACTAAATAAACATATAAAGATAAAATAATAATAAAATATAATACAAAAATTCAATTATGACATACCATAACTCAAAATGCAGCTTAAAGAAACATCAATAAAGTCCAAGTAGGGAGTCCAGACTTGATGAAAAGCCTCAGTGGACATATGAATGACACAGGTAAGGAATTCTGAAGGAATCATTTCCCTAATAACATTGTGCCACACTTTCAAGGATGGGGGTTTGTCACTGACCCAGTTTATCAGTATATTTTTCCTGGCTGCAAAGGCTAAAATGTCAAATAAACGATTAGTGAATTTGTCAGGCAATTGTCCAACCGGGAAACCTAAAATTAAAGACAATGGATCCAACTGTAGTTGAAGTCCAAACATACGGCTCATAAAAGTAACAACTTTTGACCAATAAGCTTTAATAACAGGACAATTCCATAGCAAATGGGTGTAGTCTCCCACTTCCACCTTACATTTAACACAAAATGGTGAAATACTTGAGTTAAACTTGCTTCTTAGTAGTGGTGTAATATGTAATCTAAATATTAATATTTTAAACTGTTACACTTAGAAAAATACAGATTTTTTATATACTTTTAGTTGCATTTTATTTTTTTCATTAGCAGTTGTGGTGCTTAAATATTGTCTAACCATTTAAGGCAGCAAGGAGGCATTACATTGGTCAAAAATGACAGTAAAGATGTTTAAAACGATTTATTTTTCAAATAATTGCTGTTCTTTGGAACCTATAAAAAATATAAAATAAAAACACGTAAAAAAAAACAAAAATAATAATAATAATTTGTACAATGGCTGTGAGAGCTTAACAAGAAAACACATGTAATTATAAAAACAAATTAAGCAAATTAAGAAAAGATCTTCATCAGTTTGACAGCATACTAGTTACATTTTCTCACAACACAAAAACAAATTATTAAAGTGCACTGCATTTTCTCACAACACAAACAAATAAATAAAACGCACTGCATTTTCTCACAACACAAACAATTTAATAAAACGCACTGCATTTTCTCACAACACAAACAAATTACAAAAATAAGCTGCATTGTCTCACAACACTTTCAAATAGCAATATAATGAAAATTTTTCAAGAGGACCCTAAAATGTAACGGACTCAGATGTTTAGGTTATGGTTATTTAGGCTAATAAAATACAAAAGGGAATCGGGATGTTAAAATAAACTCACCTTTCAAAGATCACCTACAACTTCACTAAGCAATACCAGCACAGCGGCATGTGCCACGTTTTTGGGTCCACTTGAAACATTTCCGTTGTGTTCTGATTTTTTTGCAAGCGTTGTGAGTACATGCAGCACGTTTTTAAAAAATTGTTTGCATAGTGAGAAAATGCAGCGAGTTTTATTAATTTGTTTGTGTAGTGAGAAAATGCAGCGAGTTTTATTAATTTGTTTGTGTTGTGAGAAAATGCAGCCAGTTTTATTAATTTGTTTGTGTTGTGAGAAAATGCAACGAGTTTTATTAATTTGTTTGTGTAGTGGGAAAATGCAGGCCTTTTCGTAAACTGTGTAGTGAAAAAAATGCAGGCGTTTTTGTAAATTGTTTATGTTGTGAGAAAATGCAGCGCGTTTTATTAATTTGTTTGTGTTGTGAGAAAATGCAGGCATTTTCTCAAATTGTTTGCTGTTGTGCAGTCAAACGGATGAAGATCTTTTCTTAATTTGCTGATGTTTTTTGTAATTGTACTTGTTTTCTTAAATTGCAGCAAGTTAAGCTCTCTCGGCCACTGTACATTTGAGTTAATCACATGAATTATATATAAATTACTATTTTTAGACTTCTAACAAAGTATTTAGGTATTTAGCTTAACGTTATTCGGACGATACGAAGAGGCCACGTTAACGTTACCTTTGCAGCGTCACACATTATTATTCCGCCGACCGTAATAGTACCCCAAATATAACCCTCTCCCTTTCTGCAGGTGCTTGCATGGTAAAGCGTTTAAAGTACAAAGTAAAACACTTAAATCCAAAACATATGATTTATTTTCTTTACTCGTTTTTTGCTGACTATTTAATTTGTAATGAAGAAAAATTATTTCCCTGAAAAATTTGTTGTTTTAAACCAACTATACAACCCAACACAAGTGTCTACAAACAACAACACTAAAAAATGACTGCCACATTACAATACAATACATTTTAGTTCAAAATGTAATGTCTAATCCAATGCATTAGTCGTCATTTATTTGTAATTATTTGTTAGATTCAATGTGAATGAAAGCTTTGGATGAAAAGGATGAAAACTTTTATTTTCTCCAAAGACAAAAACTAGTTAAAATAATAATGAATTTCAATATTAATAATTGATCAAACTGAAGTATACAGTGTATGCACTAACATTAATAAACAATTTTGACAACAAATGACTTTTTAAATCCACTTATTGTGTTTTCTATAATATCTGTATCTATAAATTATTATTTCAACCATGCCACCAGTAACCCATGTATCAAAGAGTTTTATGATTCAAAAAGAATACATTAATTAACTTATGTTTAATGTATAATCAATAATAACACTCTGCTTAATGAATCCCTTTTTAAAATAAGTCCTTAACACCTAAACACACCTGATATAAAGTGGGAAACACTTTATTTAAACACTCTTTTTATTAATTTGTTTTGATGGTCTCAGGTGAAGTCTGCACCGACAGCTTCATCCAGAGCCTGCAAGAGTCAAACGTCTCCAGAAAACGCAGCGAGAGAAAGGAGTCGAGTTCGTAACCTCAGACAGGCCTTCCACAGCCTGCAGGCGGCTTTACCCTCCGTCCCGCCAGACACCAAGCTCTCTAAGCTGGACGTTCTGGTTCTGGCCACCAACTACATCGCACACCTGACCGAAACCCTAGACCAGGGCGGCATGTTGGGTGACCAGAGCGTCTTGCAGAGAGTCGAGTACCTGCATCCAGTCAAGGTCAGAGAGTTTACCTGATACTTCTGCTTGCCTTGTAAGAATGTTTTTTGATAGTTTTGGATAGTATTAGAACAATAACATGCATTTTGTGAACCTATTTCGAAATACAGTTTTATTATTAGTCAGAATTATTAGTAGACATTCTGTATTCTGTAGACAATCGGAAAAATATATATATTGCTTAAGGGGGCTAATAAAATTGACCTTTAAACGGTTAAAACGGTTAAAAGAAAAGGTAAAAACTGCTTTTATTCTAGCAGAAATAAAACAAATAGCCTAAGACTTTCTCCAGAAGAAAAAACATTATAGGAAATACTGTGAAAGCTTCCTTGCTCTGTTAAACATCATTTGGGAAATATTTGAAAAGGAAAACATAAATTCACAGGGCTAATACTTTTTTGACTTCAACTGTACAGTATATTGAATGTATTTATGCTATATTTACAGTCATTCCAGTCTTCAGTCAGCTCGATCATGTGATGTGAAGAATTAGTTGTTGCTTTTTTCTAATTTAAATCTAAAATTTAAACTTAAATTAAATATCTCATTACATTACAATTACACAAATGTAATTAATAAAGTATGTAAAAAGTCAAAGAGTACACGCATTCGTTTATGATATCAAAATACTACAGGACAGTCGCTAACACATACATGACACATAATGCCACAATGCATAGAAACCATGTGAAATTGATATAAGAAAGAAATTATATATATTTAATATTTTTATAACTTAGGAAACAATATTAACATGGTTAACATTGGCTAATAAAACATGGTTAATGTGGTTTATTAGGATAAAAATACGTTTGCAAGGGACTTATGTAAGTTTCAAATATGCTGATTTGCTTCACAAAAATATTATTGCTGTAATACAGCGTAATACACAACCATTTAAAACTGTCGGGGTAAGATTTGAGAAAAATGTATAATAAAAATAATATTTTTATCCAACAACAATGAAAATAAAATGAGTAAGTCAATTGAAAACATGTTGTTACTTTAGCTTAATGTAACCATAATTCAACTTAATTTTAAAGTTATACAAGATTCAGCTTGATGCTTTAAGTCCTTTTAATGTAATGTTGTTTTAAATGACTTTTAAAGTGTATTTGATTCAACTTAAAAAATGCATGTAGTAAAGGTTTACTGTAAAAAATATCTGTAAATTTGTAGTTTTCTGTATGTTGTGATTCATGTTTTTCTTTTTTCCCATTTTTTTATGCTTTTCATTTCAAGACCTTGATCTTTCTTCTAAAGATTTTTAACCTTAAAAAGCTGGAAAAATGGACTTTTATTAACATTTTTAATAGCGTAACGTGATATATTGACTTTTGGTGTACAAATGAAAGTACAAAAACTTGTAATAAACTGCAGTACATTTTCTGTTATTTTACAGACTTCTTACTCTGTATATTATTTCTAATGCATTATATTATTTCAAACAACTAAAATGTCAATAAAAACCACTTAGTTAAACTGTAGAGTTGATTTTTCAACATCAAAAGCCGAAAGAGCAGAGATCGACATCCCAAAATGCAATTCATAACCGTAAATAAATGAAAAACACAAAATACGGAAGCTGTTAATTAACAGATATTTTCAGTGTTGTATTAAATAAATCAAATATGACAGCAAACACAGTTACACAAAAAATTTGAGTTCAAAATCTGAAAATAAAGATCCTAACGAAATGATTTTCCATTAATGTGAACATTTCCTTTAACTTTAAAACAAAAAAATCGCAAGGCACAATAACATTTTCTATTTCTTTTTAACAATATTAACACTGTATGTTGTGGGCTTTTCTTAGAGTTCTGTTGGAATATTCAATGAATTCCATGCGTGTTCAATAAAAAAGGTCAGGAGAGTTTTTTCTTCAATGTCAAACATCGTAACAATTTATTGGATACAAATGAATAATTCGATTCACAGAATTCTGTTATCCTCAATGCAATGCAGAAGTTCCATTCAGGAGGTGTGCAACAATGGTCATTTTCAACCTTTATAAGCAGCTGATATTAACAGTTGGAGTTAACTGTAAGGAAATTTGTCACTTGTCAATCATTCTCCAGTCCTTCATTGGCCGCATGCAACTATACGTTCTCTTTTTGTACGAATTGTCTGCACATTAAAAGCCTAAGCCTATCTCAACTGCAAATATTCTGTGCTCACAGGACGTTTTGCTGCAGAGCTTACTTTCAAGTTACGTTTAGACAAGCATTTACCTGCTTCTTCAAAAATGCATCATTGGTATGCAAATTTCAGTTAATATTTTACCTTAAGCAATACCAATACAATTGTTTAATGAACAAACGAGATTAAAAAAAATTATAAAAAATATATTCCTTTTTTCCCAACAGTTCAGCTGTGTTTTATGTGGTAAACTCTCCTTTTTTTCTTTTTTACTTATACCTCCTAAACGTCGAGATAACTGTTTCTTTGTCAATTCAAAAACATTAGACAACTCGGTTCATAAACATATCTACATTAAAAAAGACTTTTACACTGCATCTGTCTATAAAGATAGATTACTTAACATGATCATATTTCGATTTTAGAGAGCCATTTACAGCCAAGCGCCGTCAAATTGATAATTATTTGACTGTATATTGAATGTATTTATGCTATATTTACGGTCATTCCAGTCTTCAGTCGCTCTATCGTGTGATGTGAAGAATTAGTTGTTGCTTTATTCTAATTTAAATCTTAAATTAAAACTTAAATATCTCATTATATTACAATTATGCAAATGTGCCTTACTTTTATTTAATCAGCCAGTATTTTGACACCGGCTTCTCCCAAAAGATAGTAATAAGATAATGTACAAGAGCGTTGTGAAAAATACTGGGTTCCACACAATCGATTTGTGTTGGGACAACATGAAGAAGTTAACTTAATAGTTTTTACAAATTTAAGTGGATTGAACATAAAACAATCAAGTTTTCCCTCCAAAAACCTCAATAATTGTGTTGTTTCAGCTCATTTTAAATAAGTAGTTTAAACAAACAGCAAAGATAATTTTTTGAGTGAGGCCTTATTCTGGACAAAAAAAAAACCCTATTCTTAGCTTTTATTTACATTCAAACAAAGCATTTAAGTCAGAATTAGTCAGGGGTATGAGTAATATCAAGCTTGACTGTGTATATCTTTTAATAACTGAGTCAATGTTCATGCTGAAGGTGTGAAAGTGATGGACTTGTGTCCCCTTGAACAGAAATGGCCGATGCGTTCTCTTCTGTACTGTGGAAACATTGGAGAGCGACTGACCGGAGCACAGGTCAGCCAGGAGATGTCCAGTCCCACCAAAGCCGAAAGCAGACTCGCAAACTGAGGAAATATCAACTGCTGGACAACACTGAAGCTTGTGTGGGAATGGGATTTTTGTAGTCATGCGCACACACACATCACGATATTTCCACTTTATTTACTTTTTATTTTGATAAAACACTAGAAGCACATGATTGTTTTATATATTATGCCACATTTATGTATACAGTTTAAGTTAGAATTAGTAACCCTCCTTAATTATTAGCCCCGCTGTATATTTTTGCCCCAATTTCTGTTTAACGGAATTTTTTTCAACACATTTCTAAATATAATAAGTTTAATGACTAGTTTCTAATAACTGAATTATTTTATCTTTTCCATGATGACAGCACAGAATATTTTACTAGATTTTTACTATTTTACTTTAATATACACTCTCAGAAATAAAGGTACGTGAGCTGTCAATGGGGGGGTACCTTTTAAAAAGGTACACATTTGTACTTAAAGGGTCCATGTTGGTACCTCAAAAGTATATATTAGTACCTAAACATTTTAAGGGGTACACTTTTGTATTTTTTAGTTACTAATATGTACCCTTGAGGTATTAATATGGTCCTTTTAGGTACAAATGTGTCCCTTTTAAAAAGGTATCACCCCAGTGACAGCTCGCGTACCTTTATTTCTGAGAGTGTAGGATTCAGCTTAAAGTGACATTTACATGACTAACTAGATTAATTATGCTAGTTAGGGCAAATGATTGTATAACAGTGGTTTGTTCTAGACAATCAAAAAATATTGCTGAAGGGGGCTAATAATATTGACCTTAAAATGTTTTTACAAAATTACAAACTGCTTTTATTCTAGCCGAAATAAAACAAATAAGACTTTCTCCAGAAGAAGAAATATAGGACATACTGTGGAAAAATTCCTTTTTATTTGGGAAATATTAAAAAAAGAAAAAAAATCATGAGGACTCATATATTTGACTTTAAGTGTTTTTCTGCTGTTTTAATTTGCTATTTTGTATTATAAAATGGAAAAAGTCGAATGTAAAAAAGTTTAGTAATAAAAATAAGAACATTGCAAGTACCATGAAAATAAAGAATGTACAAATACACAACCAGACAAAAGTCTTGTTGTCGATCACACTTGTATGAGCAACAAATAATAACTTGACTTCTAGTTGATCATTTGGAAAAGTGGCAGAAGGTAAAATATTTCATTAAATCATCTGTTAAACTGTGCCCCAATCATCACAAATACTGCAGAAGGTCTATTGGAACCTGTATAAACCCAAGGTTCTTACAGAAATCAGTCATGTTTGGTGAAGGAAAAATCATGATTTGGGGTTACATTTAATATGGGGGCATGTAAGAGATCTGCAGAGTGGATGGCAACATCAACAGCCTGAGGTATCAAGACATTTCTGCTGCCCAAAACATTACAAACCACAGGAGAGGGCAAATTCTTCAGCAGAATAGCGCTCCTTCTCTTACTTCTGCCTCCACATCAAAGTTCCTGAAAGCAAAGAAGGTCAAGGTGCCCCAGGATTGGCCAACCTAGTCACCAGACATGAACATTATTAAGCATGTTTAGGGTAAGACGAAGGAGCCATTGAAGATGAGTTCAAAGAATCTTGATGAACTCTGGGAGTCCTGCAAGAACGCTTTCTTTGCCATTCCAGATGACTTTATTAATTTATTTAATTTTTAAATTTATTAATAAGTTATTTGAGTCGCTGCAGAGATGTATGGATGCAGTCCTCCAAGCTCATGGGAGTCATACACAATATTAAGTATTTTTTCACTGCTCCATGACTATATATTCTATACTGTACATTATTTCTGTTCAGTGACAAGACTTTTGTCTAAGCAAAGTCAGACCTTACTTAATATCTTAATAAAATGAGTGTAATCTAGAGGCCTTTGCCTTTCATATAAGCCACTTCTGATGCCAAATGACGTCAAGTTATTATTTGTTGTTCCTAAAACTTGGATAGGCAACAAGCGTTTTGTCAGGTATACAAAGCATTTTGCAAAAACAACCGAAGACACAGTAAAACTCAATGTATATGGATTATTTCAAACCTTAAATAAATTGAAGCATCCAATCATTTTATCTGCATTTCTAGAGAGGAGATGATGGAAAATGACCTTCTTACCCATTAAAAAAAAAAAAAAAAACTAAGTTAGCGGGTCATTTTATCTCCACTGGCTGTCTGTATCTTGAGTGTTTGGGTTTAATATGCATGTTTTGCACTTGATAGTAATAAAATGAATGTCTTGATTAGTGGAAAGGGAGGATTGTTATAAGGAACACTTGGCAACCACGCATGAGTGCAGAACCCCCATGCGCTCTTAATCATGGGTAGCTCAGCTTATTTTTAAAACCGCACTAAGCCTAAATGATTGTGCAAACCCTTATAAGAATATTTTTCACCTCCAGATGTAACAGCGTTTTTACATTAAGCACAAAACTACTCCTGACTGAGAATGAACCACCATATTTGGTCATTAGCGCTGAATAAAATGTGCATCATGTTCAAATACGAGAATAATAAATTAAAGAGACATTCTTAATGAGGGCAATGCAGACATTAGTCAAAGGTTTGCACCCACTTAACTGAATTGATGATCGTGATTATCTTGAAAATATTTTGTTTTATGCTAACGCTTGAATGTTGGAAATTCATTTGGGACTTTTTCCAGTGTGGTTTAACCCATGCATGAATAAACCAATCTCAAAGGAGAAAAACAGCTTCATGTTTCTTTTCATTTCCTAACAAGCTTTGGTTTTCTCTCATCACAATGGGTTTTGAGGAGTTTGTTTAGAGTTAATACTACAAAATATTCCAGAATGGTCACAATTTTAATTGACCATGTTGAATTAATAGATTTTATGAATACACAAATACACAATATGAATACACAAATGTTACATCTGAATATACATACTTGTACAGCAGGGAAAATAAGTATTGAACACGTTATGATTTCCTGGGAATCATATTTCTAAAGGAGCTGTTGACATGGAACTGAACCAGATTTTAATCAAAACTCAAACAATACAAACATAAAAATAAAACAAACAAAAAATCTGAGAAATGAGTTCTGTGTAAAAACAATAAAATGCTGAACTACTGAAATGTACTTAATACTTATGTATAAGGCTTTTTTGGTGATGGCAGCTTAAAGACGCCTCTCATATGGAGAATGAAGTCACGTGCATTGCTCAGGTAGTTTTTCACAGACTTTAACAGTGTAAAAATTGATGGTTCTGAGGGTTTCGAATATAAAATCTGATCTTTATTTTGTATTTTATATTGGTATCAAGTCAGTTGAGTGGCTGGGCTATTCAACAGCTTAATTTTCTTTTTCTGAAAGCATTTGAGAGTTTCCTTGGTGGTGTTTTGGATTATTGTCTTGACGAAACGTCCACCCTGGTTTCATCTTCATTGTCCTGATATGTATGTTGTTCTGATGCAGCTAATATTCATTAGAATAGAGTGCAGAGGGTTGCTGAAGAACTACTGAGAGAATTCAGCTGCTGTCTGGGTTTTCACTGCCTTTCTACACCTCCCTTTCTTTATGTGTTCAATATTTTTTTTCTTTGTCATTTTGTGAAACAAGCAAAGCAGTTTGTCTGACTTAATTTTCATTTTATACATATTAGGGGTGTATAAAATATGTATAAAGTCATGGCTCACTCAACCGTCATTGGGTGATAAGCAAATCGTACTAAATTAGATCGTACGGATTCATACGAATTAGCCACTAAATCAAAAGTTACGAATTGCTGAGAAAGCATTGGTATTTCTGGTATTTTTGGGGAAAAATCGACACACTGTGCTCTGGACCAAAGAATAAAAGGGTCATCCGGACTGTAACCGGCAACAAGCCCAAAAGCCAGGGTCTGTCATGGTATGGGGTTGTGTCAGTGCCTTGGCAAAGGTAACTTTCACTTCTGCAATGGCACCATTAATGTTGAAAAGTACAGAGATTTTGGATCGCAATATGCGGTCTTTTTTATTTCCAGGGACACGCATTCCCTGGAAAATTTCAACAAGACAATACAAAACCACATTCTGAACACAAAGTCCTGGCTGCAGAGGGAATCTGCCTGCAGTCCCGACCTGTCTCCAATAGAGAATGTGCGGCACCTTTTAAAACACAAAATGCAACAGCGAAGAACCCATACTGTTGCCCACCTTAAGACTGTTTGCAGGGAAAAAATGTTACACCTGAAACACTTCATCACTTGAAGTCTTCAGTAGGCATGGGACGATAAACGTTTTCAAGGTATACAGCGGTTTGGAAAAAGTCAAGGTTTTAAAACCGGCAAAATTTTCTGCTATACCGCTCCTAAGGTATAATTTTTGTTTTGTTTTTAGGACAACAGTATCTCCAGCAGAAACGATATCCAAAGATGGTGTTTTAAATTGTAAAGAAATCAGTGTCTTGAAACTAATGAAGACAGCAGAAGTCAATGATTCACTTGAATCGTTTAGCCTGTTTACTGTTACAAAATATTTGAAATGTTTCTCAAAATAAAATATATTGTGTTAAAAGCGGAAAATGTTTTTTTTTTTACCCAGAGTTTTAAAAAGAATATATTTTAGAGCAATAAACACAATACTGTCATACCGTGATATTAATATCCAAGGTTATCATACAGTCAGAATATTAAACCGGCCCATGCCTAGTCTTCAGTCACTATAATGTTGCCATTCCTTTTCACGAGACATTTAAAGTGGTAAATGCTTCACTGTTCAAACTTTTTATACGTGTTGCAAGAACCAAAAGGGATATCCAGATTTGTTTTGTAAAAACAAACGAAATAAAAATCCCAAAGAACACATTAAATAATATTTGTTGTATTGTCAGCAATGAAATATGAAATCACTACTTTTTTATTTTTTTATTTGCGTTTTCCATACTGTCCCAACTTTTTCTGATTTGAGGTTGTAATTATGAAATAACTTGAACAATATGCGGGTGTTTATGAAACATCTTTTTAACTCCACAAACCAGATAGCGCAAGACTGAAGATTATTTATCAAGCACCACTTATAATAAGTGGACATGGAAACACTTACAAGCCCGTTACTTTTATTAAGCTGGCTTACAAAAATAATAAATGAATAGTAAAAACAAGAATTTGGCCACTAAGAAAACATTTCAGATACCAAACAGGCATGATATAAATGCACACAAAATTAAAAAAATTCACGGAATTCATGTATTTGACTTCACTTTAGAAACTACTGGATTCTAACAATTTTCATTTTTTGGGGTGAACTATGCCTTAAACTTGGGCTCACATAGATGTAAATCACAATTAATCATTGAGCACTTATCTTATCTCACACAATCTCACTTGTCTTTTCTTACTTTATCAGTCATACTTATTACAAAATGCCATTCTAGAAAGTCACAAGTTCAATCAAATTAACCACCACAAATAGCTAAATGTGCTTTGTTTGTGTGGTGAGAAACACAAATATCCTTGGTTATTCTTGTCCAGAACTCGGGCTCTTCATGAAACATGGGCTCCCATCCATAAGAAACGGTCAAGGCTAACTCTATAAATCTGTCTAAGCTGCTGATAAAAGCGTTTTCTCATGTTAATAGCCAGAATGGCCCAGAAAGAACTGCGCTACTAAGGCAAGGGTTACAGAGCCAGAGAGCGAGGGTAAGCATTTGCTGTCAGAATCTCTGCCACCACAAAACTCCTTCACCATTTAAGGAGTGTTTTCACCAAACAAAGATGAGCCGAGGAGGAATAAATCTGCTTTAATGATAATTCTGAACGCTGTAATTAATTGAGGAAGTACTGGGACCTACAAAACATCTCCAAAGGATAATCAAAAAGCTAGAGTTTTACTGCCTGCTATTAATTTCTATTAAAATTATATATATTTTTTAATATTACTAGTAGAGCGGGCGATATTGAAAAAAAACCTGAGGTTGCAATAGTAGTGTTGTTCTGATAAACAAAGCAATTTGACAAAAATCATCATAACACGTTTTGTTGTGATGTTACTTATTTCTGGACTTTTCTTCAGCTATACAGTTTACATCAAATTTAGTCCGTTTGAGTGATTTAAGTTGAGACGACTATAAGTTCATTGATTCAACTAAAAAAAATTAAGTTTAGTGTATATATATATATATATATATATATATATATATATATATATATATATATAAACACTCACCAGACACTTTATTAGGTACACCTGTCCAACTGCTCGTTAACGCAAGTTTCTAAATCAACCAATCACATGGCAGCAGCTCAATGCATTTAGCCATGTAGACATGGTCATGACGATCTGCTGCAGTTCAAACGGAGCATCAGAATGGGGAAGAAAGGTGATTTAACCACACTGAACTGAATTCCAACACTAAAAACTGGACTGACACTGTTTCAATTTACTATAACCTTCAAGTTGAAGCTGCTTTGGCACAATCTATATTGTAAAAGCGCTATACTAATAAAGGTAAATTGAAGTGATTTTGAACGTGGCATGGTTGTTAGTGCCAGACGGACTGGTCTGAGGGTTTCAGAAACTGCTGATCTACTGGGTTTTTCCACACATAATTATCTCTAGGGTTTACAGAGAATGGTCCGAAAAAGACAAAATATCCGATGAGTGGCAGTTCTGTGGGCGCAAATGCCTTGTTGATGCCAGAGGTCAGAGGAGAATGGCCATAATGATTTCAGCTGAAAGGCAACAGAAAAATGACTATAGTTACCTTATTCTAGACCCTGAATGAAGTTCTTAGGTTTCCCACTCTTTCAATTCACACCACCAGCAATAGTGCCTTAAGTCCTTACTGACTTAACATTTTGCACTATACTATTTACATAGAATTTCAAAGTAATGTTTTGAATGAGTAATTAAAAAATAAAATAAAAGTCATGCTCAAACTAGGTACTTTAATAAAATGTTGAATTTAGTAATATTCAATTGGAGATTCTGATATATTGATTAAAATGTGCATTATTAGTCACAGCTCTTGTACAAGATTTAACAATTTTACATTTAATTTCTTTTTTTGTGTGCTCCGTTATTTTTTTATGATTATATTTTCAGGGTTTTCACCTTTATAAGACAGGACAGTAGAGAGAATTGACAGGAAAGCATGGGGAGCAGAGAGAGGGGAAGGATCACCATAGGACAACGAGGCGGAATCGAACTCAGGTCGCCGCGAGCACCAGAGTTAGGTATGGGCCGGTATAAGATTCTGACGGTATGATAACCTTGGATAAAAATATCACGGTTTCACAGTATGACGGTATTGTGTTTACTGCTCTAAAATATATTCTTTTTAAATGTCTGGGCAAAAAACCTCTTTGCCCTTTTAACACAACATATAATTTAATTTGAGAAACATTTAAAATATTATGGGACAGTAAACATGTCAGGCTAAATAATTCAAGTGAATCATTGACTTCTGCTGTCTTCATTTATTTCAAAAACCGATTTCTTTACGATTTACACCTATAAAACAACAAAAAAAGTAAATAAAAAAATCTTACACATACCTTGGGAACGATATAGCATAAAATTTTGGCGGTATGAAAACCTTGACTTTTCCATACCGCGGTATACCTTGAAAACGGTTATCGTCCCATGCCTAACCAGAGTGCATGTGTCGACACACTAACCACTACACCACTGGCACCGACGTCTGCTCCGTTATTGACAGAAGCATGACAATTGTTGAAATTACACCAATAAATTTAATTCACGTCCTTTCAAATGACCCAAGTTCGTTTTTAAAGTACTTTCCAGGCCTTGAAATCATTTCTGAAATAAAAAGCACTTTAAAGAAGCTTGGGAACCCCGAGTTAGGATGTTTGAATAATTAAATTTAATACCTTATGACGTACATAGAGATTCCTGGTACCATCAGAAATAAAAGTCTCATCTAATATGATGTCAGCCACCGTTTTCTCAATGTGGAAAAAAAAGACGTATGTGGCTTAACATTTTCCGCTTGAGAGCATCTTCAGATAATAAAGGGCTTTACCTTTTTGCTTGGCGAAATTAAAAGTGAGCTGTTTTCACCACAAATCTGATTTACTGGCGTCTTGGCTCAGTGATATCCAGATTCTGTCACTTCCTCTAATGTTAGCGAGATAACCAAAATAGCTGCTCAATCTCCTGCTCATTAGACCTAGAACACGCTGATGTCCAGCTAAATTTATGCGGCGTTTTGGCAAAGCTTCATGACTTGGCTTAATCTTACTGGAACAAGGAAAGAGGAGGAACCAGAGAGGAATGTAAAACACACAAATAAAAACACAAAGTACTTCATCCTACGATTTTGGCAAAACGTTCTCAGTGCACAACTGCATCTCCACTAAAATCACACTGATTTCTATTTCTTCTTTGCAATTAGATTTTAGTATTGAAAGATTAAGCAATATATGGTCGATTACTTCAGAAGTTAACGTCTTTCTAGACTACAAAATCAATGTACTTTTGCATAATGATCCTACAACAAAAACAAACATTTAACAATGTCGATTTCAATTAAAAAGTCAACGAGCCCATGTGTTAGAAACATACAGGATTTAATAAACCTGAGACACAAATGACCCAGTTTTACATCACAAAGCTCACAGAGATGTCTTTAGTTTGACCCCGTTCTCACTTTAACTAAAAACATTCATTGATAAGACAAACTGAACTGCATGATCTAGAAAAACTCAATGCATGGGATCAAATATATGAATTCTATGGACTTCTCTCTCACAAATCAAACAAAGCGTGGAGAAAATATCCTATAATTAAAAAATTAAATGTATATATTTTTTAAACAAACGACAACAGCCTGATGGAACTGTTCGAGAGGGGATTGATGTCCATAATGTCCAAAAACACTATAAAAATGTCTTATTTACAAAAAGTTCATGGAAAGAGTCCGGTTCGTTTATTCGTCCTCTTTTACCTTTTTCTTTTTTTTCTTCTTTTTTTCTGTCGTCTGTGAAAAAAAAAAGAAGGGATTTTAGGGTTTCAAAATGAAAACATGATACAATACGATTGTTTTTGTAGCACACTTCTCACCTCTCCTACCGCAGCCTCTTCTGGCTCTTCTTTCGGCTCCTCCTCAGCTGCTCGCTTCTTTTTCTTTTTTGTCGTCTATAAAAGCAAAAAGCAGCAACTTGTTAAATCTAAAAAAAAAAAAATCTACTTAAATAGATAGTTCAACCAAAGGTAAGTTACACTCTGTCAAGTGGTTTCAAACCTTGGTTTTGGACTGCTGTGCTGGACACATCTTCCACTTTGAAGAATGTCATAACCATTTACTAACATAGTTTAAAAAATTAGCTTTTTCCTTCTGTGTCTATCAGAAAAAAAGAAACTGGTTTCTAACACGGGTGAATAAATGACAATACCCAGTTTAAGGTGAACACTCTCTAACACAAGCGCAAATAACAAAATTTGAATCGGAATAAAAATCTGGTTTTAACTAAATATTCCAGCTGACCCTTCCACATGATACTTGTAAAAATATGCATTTTATTTTTTAAACCGGTTAAATGACGATCATGTTAATTGATACATGACAGATGATAGGCGCTGCCATGTTCAGGCTAAGATTCAGGAGAGATCAGATGCTGGATTTACATTTTTATCCATAATTTGCTTCCACAATACATGAAAGAGACTGCTTAATTGGAAGAGAACGGCTATCTTATGTGCATCTTTGGCAAACAAAGCACATTGTCAAGTAATATTTTTTAAATAATTCTCCAAAGATTTGTATTTTTAAACCATAAATATGTTTTGCTAATAGTCGTGTACGTGAATGTCTGAAACCTAAAATGTTAAATTTTGTAAAATGTTAAATGCCCTAAATGTTATTTGGTTAAAAAAAAGCTGATTGTGATTCATGACAAGCTCTGTACATCTCTCTATGCACATTTAAACATTTGAATTTTAGCAGTTGATGCCGTGCGCTCTGAATGCTCCAATCACACTGGTGTGATCATACGCGTGAAAGTTGAGATGAACTTTCTTCAGGGTTTTAAGGCTGTTATGAATGAAATTTAAAACTTATACAGGACTAAAAAAATGATTGAGCCAATGTCAGCCAAAATAAGGATGAGAATTTTTAAAAATAAGGATTTTTACATCAAAAAGAATTTCAATTTGAATTTCTCTAGTTATATACATGCCCTTATAATCAACAATATTTTTACCATTTTAAGAACTATAATACATTAAATTTACGCAGAACAATGTGTTTAAATACATGGAGAACTAACAAATGTTATTGTAAAGAAGATAATTACATTTTACTAACAAAATAATTAAAAATGTAACTTGTTGATGTTTTATTGAGGGGAACTGATTGGAGGAGTGTCAGTGGACAGAGAAAGACCTATTTAAAAAGATTTAAGATCTACACCACAATTTCAGGAAATTTAATACCTTTTAAAAGGCCTAAAAATATGTTTTTGAAATTTAAGACATTAAGACTGTAAGACCATGTGAACTGGACTTGAGCGAATGAGCCCACATCTGGATAATAATAAGTCAATGATGAATTTATGACTGACCTCCTCTCTGACCTCCTCTACCGGGCTGACAGCCGTCTCCTCCTCCTCCTGCTTGGGTTCCTCCTCGGCCTTCTTCTTTTTCTTCTTCTTCTTTGGTGTCTCCGTTTCAACCTCTCCTGTGATAAAAATTCGTTTAATCTTCATCTGAATGGAACGCGTGTCAGTATCTGCAGCGTAATGCTATATGGATGTTCACCTTCCGTGGGGGCATCCCTCTTCACTTTCTTGGCTTTAGCCTCTATGGGCTGGTCTTCCTCTTCTGCCTCCTCGACCTCTTCTATCTTCCTCTTCTTCGAGACGGTGGGGAGTGTTGAGTCACCAGACGGGTCGTATACCTTTACATCACTAGTAGGAAGTGAAAAGATGTTCTGCTTTAAAAACTGTCATTTATTGCTGTGATTATAAAGCTGGCAGATTAAAACCACTTTAATTGGTTGATGTTGTGCTCAAGAAACAAGGTGCTCGTGGAAACCTTAAAGCATTAGTGCACACAAACATTTAAATTAGCCCCATTATTTACTCAAGCCAGACGTATTTTTTTCAGTAAGACGAACAAAGTAGTTTTAAATTTTATCCTTGATATAAATGGTGTTGGATAGTGGCTTTTATTTTGTAGCGTTTAAAAGTGCATAAATCTATTATTAAACCACCCCATACACCACCGGGGCTTAATTCATGTCTACTGAAGCAAATCGATGTGTATTTGGAAGAACCTTTGACTTCAGAGGATTCAAAATAATAGCCACTATCAAACACCTGTATACAGCATGAAAGAGAAAGGATATAATTCAGAATTACTGTTAGTCTTTAGAAAAAAATAAAAAATAAATCATATACACCAAGGATATCTTGAGGGTGAGCAAATTAATGTTTATTTTTGGATGAACTTTCCTTTTTTCAGGATTCTAATCTTGAGTAACTACAGGCAGCAAAAAAAATTATAAAAAGCCACTACAAATTTACCATCAGCTCTCCGTTTTGGCCATTAGTAGATTTGCGTTGAGAAATTAATGTATGTTTTATTTTATAAAGTACTAATAGTGTCTTCAAAATTTCTGATATTTTCATAAACAGCATTTACAGTAAATGACAGTCAATGTTTTTAGGCCTTAAATACTGATAATTATATGCATATGTAAAGACATTTCCCCCCCAGCTTTCTCACAAATTTCATAAGACATTTTATAAAATGGAT
>CAIGQQ010032509.1:0-31018 GCA_903798035.1 Danio albolineatus
TATATATATATATATATATATATATATAAAATTAGAATTGTCTAATTAGTTATTGTTAGTTTTTATTATCTAGTCTAATTAGTGTTACAAGTAAACCAAATCTTCCGATTTTTTAAATGAGATTTTTTATTTTTTAAGAATCTGCAGGAACCCTGTTTCTTGAAATCCCATGAAAAAAAGTTGAACACACCCGTCCTTAAAAATGATTACAAATATATTTATCATTAAGATTTCTTGGTGGTATTTAACACCTCTAGTGAAACAGATACAGTAAAAGAAAATGTTTATCATACCCCATTCTCCGTCCAGTCAGCGCACAGCACTTTGTCTTCATGGGCAGCAAGATCATACAGTGGTGCTTTACAGCTGTGAAGAAGAAGAAACCAGCACTGTTAGGAACAGACAAACATGCATAAACAGGGTAGTATTTAGAGTATAACGTACAGCTGAAGTCAAAATTATTCGCCCCCCTGTGAATTCTTCTTCATATTTCTCAAATGATGTTTAACAGAGCAAGGAATTTTTCAAAGTATTTCCTATAATATTTTTTCTTCTGGAGAAAGTCGCATTTGTTTTATTTCAGCTAGAATAAAAGCAGTTTTTGAATTTTTTAAAACCATTTTTAAGGTCAATATTATTAGCCCCTTTAAGCAATGTTTGCTTTTTCGATTCTCTACAGAACAAAACATCATTATACAATGATTTCTCTAATTACCCTAACTTGCCTAGTTGCAAAATATCTAGCAAAATATAAATGTACTGTCATCATGGCAAAGATAAAATAAAAAAGTTATTAGAAATGAGTTATTAAAACTACTATGTTAAAAAAATTCCTTTCTGTTAAACAAAAATTAGGGAAAAAAATATACAGGGGGGCATATAATTCAGAAGGTCTAGTAATTCCGACTTCAACTGTATCTGGGATTCATTCACCTCCTGGTGTCCCACAGTTTCACCACACAGTCTAGAGATCCCGACACCAGCTGATGTTCATGAGACGGAGCCCATCGGACTGCCGTCACCCAACCGTTATGAGATGTCAGTGACAGGAGAACTAGAGAGCCGTCTGGAAGAAAAGATAGAGAGCTGAGCAAAGCTATTAGCTGTTAGTTTGAGATATATCATCATGTAGCTTCTCTGATGTCCACCTTTAGATCTTGGGTCCCACAGACGCACATGTCTATCAGTGCTGCCCGATGCCAGACGACGACACAGTGGAGAGAAGGAGACGCAGTTGAAGACCTTACTGCCCGACTGCAATCAACAACATCAGTCTGTCAATCCATGTGCACGTTTATTATTTATTCAGAAAACTATCATTATAATTTTTTGTAATTTTATATCTAAATATTAATATTATTATTATTAGTACTAAATATTATTAGTAATATTATTCCTATTATCCATAATTACATTGTAAAAAAAAAAGGATAATAATTTAAGTAAAATTAACAACTATGTCCAAATGAATTAAACATTATAATTTCTAAATAATATGTATAAACTTAATGTTTTAAAAATATTTTAATAATATTAATACTTATTGACATTTTTGTAAAAAAAATGAGGATATAAGTAACAATTACCAATTATTTCCAAATAGCGCTGTGCAAAAATGAATGGTGATTAGTCGCATCCAAAATAAAAGTTTGTTTAGACATAATTTAAGTGTGTGTAGCCTACTGTGTATATTTATTATATTTATATAAATACACGCATGCATGTATTTAAATTTTTATTTTTTTTATTTAGAAATAAAATGTATATGTAAATGATACAAATTATATTTAATTTAAATATTTATGTAAAAAACGGTTTGTTTTATGTATGTTTGTGTCACATATATAATATACACACACATATATTATGTAATGGATGTGATTAGTCTTTGCCCAGCACCATTATAATCATAATGTTTTTAAAACTTGTAAATAATATGAATAATTATTAACATTTAATAAAAAAAAATTGAGGTTGTAAGTACTATTTATTTATTAATAATATTAAAAATGACTAAAATGTATTGTTTGAAA
This sequence comes from Danio albolineatus, assembly GCA_903798035.1. Lineage (NCBI taxonomy): Eukaryota > Metazoa > Chordata > Actinopteri > Cypriniformes > Danionidae > Danio > Danio albolineatus. The sequence goes on from CAIGQQ010032509.1 coordinate 2,034, forward strand.
GATAATAAATGATTTATGTATTAGGTGCAGTTTTGTTTTAAATGATAATAATAATTTGAAGAAGGGAAAAAATAATAATAATAAAATCACATTACTTTTAAAACCATATAAAAATAAAAATTTGGAACTAGCACAAATGATAATAACATAATAAAATTGATACTGGATTAAACAAAAAGTTCTAGTATTTGTCTAATTGATAATAACAAAATAAATATAAAATACCTTTTAACAATTTTCATGCTTCCCAATCCTGTCTACAATTACCTTTTATAATTTTGTATGAATAATTGTCGTCACTTACTAATGTACTCTTCTGCCCACCGGTCTCTGCATCCCAAAGACGGATAGTGTGATCCCATGATGCACTGCACAGCTCGTCTGCGTCCATCCAGAGCACAGAAGACACTGCCTCACTGTGGCCAGACAGAGTCATGAGCGGAGTCTGCAGAAGAACAACAAGAATCTATGAAACCAGAAAACTGGAAAGCACTAATTGATCAACTGTGTGCCTTCCATACAATATTAGTTGAAACGGATAAAATCCCTTTGGCAAAAATGCAAAAATGTAAACGTATGAATAGATTCTCACCCGCGTGAGCCCCATCTGCTCAGTTTTCTGTTTTTTGCGTGGTCTGTTGGGTTCTTCAATCTCATCCTCTTCTTCTGTGGGCACTGAAAAGGACAATAACAACAATACAAACCAAACTTATTTAACAATATTTAAAATTCTTTCACTATTTTCCTTTTTAAAGTGAACCTTCTTGTGTTTTTGAATTACATTACTGATAGAAGAAAGGTTTTACAGAACGTTAAAACCTACCAGCGGACCATATCTTAAGCATTTTGTCCCATGAGCCGCTGCAAAACTGTAGAGGTAAAAAAAAACACAAAAAATAAATTAATATGAACCCAAATGCATTATTTTTTACAATTAATATTATTTATTATTTGCTTCTAAATTAAGTGTGTTATGCTCACCAACGTTGCAATAATTTGATAAATAATACAGAAAACCATAATTTTGTGAAATACTTTTACAATTTAAAGGGACAGTTCACCCAAAAATGATCATTCTGTCATCATTCATTCATCTTCCACTTGTCGCAAACCTGTTTGAGTTTCATGCTTCTGTTTAAAACAAAGAAAGATATTATGAAAAATGTTAGGTAAAAAAAAGCCATTGACCTCCATAGTATTTTCTGGATGATAATGGCTGCTTTTTCCAACATTCTTCAAAATACCTTGTTTTGTGTTCAACATAAGAACGAAACTTATGATGTTTTGATGAAACTCAGATGTTTAGAACCACTTGAGTGTGAGGAAATGTTTGGGTGAACTGTCTCTTTAAGAAATTAAGAAACATTACTTATTATTAACAAAGAATGAAAGCAGTTGTGATGTTTTCTATTTTCATGTAAAAATTTGTTTGATGAATGATCAATAAAAAGCACTACAAGTGTCTTTATTATTACTTGTGTTTAATTTAACAAATCCTTTCTCAGATCAAACACCTAAAAATATGTAGTACATCATTAGAGATGTTAAGGCATTAAACAAGCACAAACCTTTGTCCTAGTGGGGTCAACAGCGATGGTGTCGACGCTTCCTGCATGTCCTCGACAACAGTGTCTGGCCTTCACTTTGTTTCGCTCAGAATTCCACTCCCATAACATGACAGTTTGATCCAGAGACGCCGTCAGGAGCACAGAGTTCAAACCATCTGAAAACCACACATGCAACAAACCATCAGGTGGAATTCAGAAAGATCATGACCGTTAGTTCTCTCAGGATCTGTTTGCACTTGATATGGTTTGATCCAAATGTACAACACAAACTCAAGACATCTAAAAAGAAACCTTGTGTTGGATGTTATTCTTTTATAATTTCAACAAAAAAAGATTTTTTTTTAATTATTCACTGTACTCTAAGTTTACCCAACTATGATGATTACCACTACTGAGAAACCCAGAAATGTAATTTGGTTTGGGCCAATTACAATAAAATAAATAAATAAATAAAAATTTCGGCCAATATTACTTTATATTCTTTTAAGAAAAAATAAATAATTATTACAAAGCATCTAGAATTTTCAGTTTTAGAATTAGTATACTGTGTAAATATATACATTAAGCATCTCATACTGGTAAAATAATCCAGTTTCTGACCTCTTTTCACCCAGGCCACATCCTTCACAACATCAGCATGTCCAGCAACAGTCATCACAGCCTTCCCCTCCATAGACCAAATCCGAGCAGTCTTATCATAAGAGCCTGTCAGGATCCTGGGGAATAAAAAAAATGAGGATTTTATTTTAAAAATGAGCCAAGAAAATTGATTATTTCAGTTTAGAAAACACACCATTCTGAATCTGCCTCCACAGAGCTGATCCAGTCATCGTGCATGATACACTCCTCAGGCTGAGGGGCCGTGAACTTCTCCACATACTCGATTTCCACCACCTCTTCCTGAAAACACAAACACAGACAGATGAATATGTACAGATATTACAAAAACTGTATGTTGGTCAAAAGGGCTGCATTATAATGGAAAAAATACATTTTGAAATATTTATTGCAATACGAAAATTTGACCAGATGACTTCAATAGCTCTAATGATTTTATAACAATTGGCATGATTTTGTAGAAGACTGTATCTCTATAGACTAAAACAAGCTAAATAAAAAGTGTACATCAATGCAACAGAACAAAGTGCACTATATTTTCAGTATACAGTGTTTTCTTACAGCATTTAGGCACAGGTATTGAATAAACGGGTAAAATAACAATGCAAAGTCTTCACTGCACAAATTAAATGAACGGTGCTTATATCTTCAACCCTAACTTAAACTACTTCAAGGGGCAAAGAAAAAAGGGATATAAAACAAAACTGGGACTAAGCCGAACATATTCTAAAACAGTGGTTCTCAAACTTTTTTCCACCAAGTACCACCTCAGAAAAAAATGCCTCTCCAAGTACCACCATAATGACCAGTATTGAAATACAGTAGGCCTAATTGGCCAGCTACAGCACAGTACAGTTCAAAAACATGGCCGATTAATTCTTAATATTACAAATATTTATTACTGTCAGCCACTATAAACATTCTAAATACTTTGTACATAAATAAAAAGTCAACATTTAAATTACAAAAGTGCTTTTAAAGTTAATTAAAAATGGCACTGTACTTAAAAAGTAAAAAGAAAACTAAAAAGTATTCATAAAGTAGCCTATTCGTCAAGTTCCTTGGACCTCATAAATATAGGCTATATGGCATCATATTCATATATAAACTCTTTTTAAACTATATGTTGCATGTATTTATGACTTATTTGTATGTCTTTAAAATCTAAACATTAACTTTGAATATATGAATTGGATTTACATATTCAAATCAGAAATTAGATCTGCTTACTAGGGTTAAAATTGTGTTCATTCTCTAACTTTTATTATTCAGCGATTCCTCCGAGTACCACTAGAAGGAAACTTGCGTACCACTAGTGATACACGTACCACAGTTTGAGAACCACTGCTCTATAACATCAGATGACCAGTGATCAGACTGTAGGTGGTTCAAAACATATGTGTGCAGGCAAAACTACACTGCCGTACCGTTGAGATGTTCTCTGTCTCGATGTGTTTGTCCAGTGAAGTGCGAAGAAACTGACCTCGAACCAGGAAATCAAACTCAACATGTTTGTGTCCAGCTGTTAAAAAGAGATGGTAATTATTGATAATGTAAGAAACGTAAAAAAACCCATTGCAACTGCAAAATTTCCAATCATTAAAGGCACAGTAAACTATCGCCACATATTCACAACAAATAAAGGCATATTTTGATGACACTGTGTGGAATCCTGAGAGCTGTCGTCTTCATTACATCCTACAGGACTCTTACAGAAATCACGTTCATGGATCTGCTAAAGTATTCACAACGTATTATCATGGTAGTCTGAAGCAGAGTAAAGCCTGGTCTATACTTCCGCGTCGAGTGATCAGCGTGACCCATGGCGCCTGCCTTGCGCATAGCCTTGCATTTATACTTCTGCATGCTGTTGCTCTGCAATAACACTTCCGAAATGCTAGCTGGCAGTGAGGTTTTTATGGACCTCTGTGTTGAGTTTCTTCACTGGTGATTTGTTTTTTTTTTCTGAATGCTACAAGTAGCTACTGTAAAACTCGCTCATTTAGAGGTGGGAACCGACGGACGTACAACAACTTTAACCCTAAGGTAAAAAGTTTCCATCTGGAGCTCCTTGACATGACTCGACACTTGTAAACACTCGCTCAATCGGGCTGTCGACTGTCAGCACTGCCCACACTCGTCATCGATACCAAGCCGACCACTCACAGAGTCTTTGCTATGTCTAGTTACATTTTTTGAGAGGTGCGCGTCAGCCACAGCGAGGGCTTTGCAACCGAGCAAAGGCTCCGCCAGACCATATGCAAGTGCTTTACACAGAAGTATAAATCAGTCTTAAGACTAAAAGCCAGTGAAATAAAATGAGAATGCTAAAGCAATTCCCGATGAGAGTGTGATGCGGCACGAAAGCAGAAGAGCTTTTATTATGCCACAGTCCACAGTGGTTTAATCCCAATAAAAATATTTTATGGTTCTGTTATACTGCTGCTCTGTGCTGTCTAATAAAACACAACAAATTAAAGTGTCTTTGGTGTCATCCTGTTTTCTGTAAAACCAAAACAGATTTTACGGGTGCTTGACATCATTAGCATGGCCACACAGGACACTGGCCATTAAAAATTGCTTATTTTTTGGATTTGAACATGCTTCGAAATATTTAGTATAATGAAAGTGCATAATTCAGACAAATATAACACCATACTAGTCGGAGACAATTATATTGTGACAGAGGTAAAGTTGGTTTTATATTCGCACATTCACACTTTCTCATTCAATAATATAATTTCAACAAAGTATTATTTTCAAATTCTAAATAGGGAAGTCATATTAGTAGCCAACGACTATCAAAATACAATATTGTTCACGGTCGATCAAATAGTGCTAATGTTGTTGTGAAGTCATGCATACATGTGATTTTAAACACAAAATTTGAAGTAGCTTTGTGACGTCAAACTATTTAGGGATACAAGTTGTCACTAAAAAATTAACAAATGTGGGCGACTTGGTGGCTCAGTGGTTAGCGCTGTCGCCTCACAGCAAGAGGGTCACTGGTTTGAGTCCCTGCTGGGTCAGTTAGCATTTCTGTGTGGAGGTTGCATGGGTTTCCTCCGGGTGCTCTGACTTCCCCCACGGTCCAAACACATGTGGTATGAACTAAATTGGCCGTAGTGTATGAGTGTGTGAATAAGCGTTTATGGATGTTTCCCACTACTGGGTTTCAGCTGGAAGGACATCCACTGTGTAAAACATATGCTGGATAAGTTGGCAGTTCATGTCGCTGTGGCGATCCCTGATGAATAAAGGGACTAAGCCGAAAGAAAATGAATGAATGGATATAAAACCAACTTTACCTCAGTTACATTCTGTGCTGTTAAATCGCTTTCTTTGAATTCCACACAATTTTTCGAAAACACTGGACAGCTGAGGACAATTACGCTGCTTCATAACAAAATGACAACACATGATAATAACTGGTCCAGAATCTGACCGTTCTTGGCTTCCAGCAGTTTGTTGATCACACCGCTGAGATCTGCAACCTCGGAGGAGGCAGGGATGGAGAACGGGACATCATCTACCAGATATCTAGAGAAGAGCATAAAAACACAGCTCACACACTTTACATATAGACTTATATTTATCTTTAATATCTCTTAACACACACACACAATGATGAGCAGAGTTTATAAAGAAGTCATATGAACACTATGATCACTACTGAGCAAATGTCAGCTGGATGTTACTTATGAAGCTACAGCTAAACATCCAAGCTAACGTTGGCTGTGCTATCGTGGACATATATACTCACTTTTTGTTTTCGGTGAAGAACCGGGTCTGTAGCTGCGACATTTTGTCTTAACAGACGAAAACTGCGTAGAAAACACGTTATAAAATGAATCGGCTAAGTGCAGTGTGTATGGGGATACTTTGCCACCATGTGTTTCCCAATGCGTGCCTGTTGAAGGCATGACAGTCGATAGCAGAGCAATCGATGTTTGACAAACGTGCTTGCAATTGGTTATGTCTGTGTTGAGCTCAACACGTTTAAAGCAAGTTTAGTAAAGTTTCACTGTATTGCGATTTTTCTTAATTGAAAAAGTTTTATATTAATATATATCTTAAAATAGAGCAGCATTTGCTACACTGAGGCTGCTTAACTTTGCAAACATACCAAATGCAAATTAAAATTCAGGATAAATCTGTTCTCAAAAATGTAATAATTTGCTAAAGAAATATATATGTTTTGGTAGATAAACATTTATATTTTAACATATTTTAATCATAAAAATATTATGATTTAATAGAAATTTTTCTATTAATAATCAATAGAATATATATACACCAATATATATATATATATTTTATTCATACCTTCATTCCATATTCGTAAAAAATATGGAGCGATTCCCAAAATCTCTGTAAAAACAATTGACTGTAATATGTGTTTAAATCATGAATGCACACAAGATGTCCAATACTTTAGTCTGTAAACCTATTCTCTGATTAACACTCCAGAGCTGAAGGTGGCAGTAATGCACCAAAACGATGGATGCCAACCGTAAAAATCCAATAAGATGAAAAAATGTCCATCTCTAATGGACTGTAATGAGTAATTTAGTAAATAATACAGATAATTCTCATTTCAAGCTACAACCAGTTTGGTATGCATGTCGATGTCATGGACGTAACCATTCTACATGCATTTATGTCTCATTTCTTTAGACATTTTTAGGTTTTAACAAATGTAAATACTGTAAGTTCTGGCTACAGGGGCTACACACAATCTGAATTTAAAGCGACAGTCACCAAAATCTCTTTATTTGGATCAAAGCCTAAAATTAGACACTTCACACACAAACTCGAGGGACACATCAGAGACCTGGCTGCATCCGGAAAATAGAAAGTACTTTTTGAACAGTTGTGTTGTAAATTCAAACTCAAATGAAGTACCTGCTTGAGTAGCCGATTTCAGACACAGCCTGAGTAAACACATGGTGGATGTAGTGCGTCCGAATTCCATGTACTACATCTGCCGTTTGGGTGTGGCACGGAAGCTCAGTGGTAAGCACTGTCGCCTCACAGCAAGAAGGTCGCTGGTTCGAGTCCCAGCTGAGTCAGTTGGCATTTCTGTATGGAGTTTGCATGTTCACTGTGTTCATGTGGGTTGGTGTCCCTCACAGTCCAATATGCGGTATAGGTGAATAGAATGAACTAAATTGGCCGTAGTGTATAAGTGTGAATGCGAGTGCATGGGTTTTTCCCAGTACTGGGTTGCAGCTGGAAGCGCTGTGGCGACCCCTGATGAATAAAGGGACTAAGTCGAAGGAAAATGAATGAATGAACATCTGCCATTTGTCATTATCATGTGACCTATCCACGTCAGTTGCGTTGCTTCACTCCCATTCATGAATTAGCATATAGATTTATATACAATATAAGTAGAGTAGTGTCCAATAGTCGGTCATCTGGGTACGGTTTGCATACTGTTTTTCAAACATTATGAATTTGGACATACTACTCGGCTGTTTTAAAGTACTATATCGTATGGAAGAATAAAATTTCCTTTAAAAAAGATCCTTTAACGAAACCTCAGATTTCTCTGGCCTAGCTCTGGCCCACACAATCAGCTTTTGCTAGGCCCACATGCTGCAGTGAATTACCGTACATTACTAGACCAAGTCTGGTTTCCATATGTATGGCCACAGCATACACACCATGCAGCCCAAGACTGATTACTCACTGAAGCTAAGCAGGGCTGAGCCTGGTCAGTGGATGGGAGACAACATGGGAAAACTAGGTTGCTGTTTGAAGTGGTGCTCAACCTGCGGTCTGTGTAAGTCGTTATGCCCCAGTAAAAGTGAAGGGGACGCTATACTGTCAGTGGGCGCCGTCTTTCGGATGAACTCACACTTAATAAACTGAGGTCCTGACTCTCTGTGGTCATTAAAATCCCATGCCACTTCTCGTAAAGAGTAGGGGTGTAACCCTGGTGCATACCTGCCAACATTTGGTTTTGAAACCATAAAATTATTTTCTCATATAATTTTTTAAATGTTTTTTTGTGACTTTTAACATCGTGACATATTAAATAAAAAAATACAGTATGTTTACAGTGGTGCGTTTTTTCTTCAGTGGAATGCTGATGGTTTTTCAGATTAAAAATAAAAATACAAATTCAAAGTAACTAAGTAAACATACAAATGAGCCTAAAGCAATATCCATGGCTCCTGGTGATACAATGAGGTCTTGTAAAGTGAAACAATAACAATAAACTCTCTAAAGAACTGAACATTATTAATAATTTTAACAAAATTTACAATTTTAGTGCCCTTGGGATTTCACATGCTGAGTGATGTCGTTTTTCCCACCGTGTCCGACATTAAAATCAATACGACACACCTTGCGTGGGCGGCGTCAAGGTGGCTTCTAGACAAAAACTTGAATTCTTCCGTCCAGCTGCTGTTAAATTTACATGTATATTTTTTTTTCTTTGCCGAAGCACAACCTGACTCTTTTCCTTCCATCATGTGTACTACTACTGACGCAATAGCTGGTGTGTGTTGAGCGCACTGGCGCCGTTGTCCTGTGGCTGCCGTTGCATCATCCAAGTGGATGCTGCACACTGGTGCTGGTGTGGAGAGACCCCCCTCATGATAGTGAAGCGCTTTGGGTGTATAGCCATACACGATAAATGCACTATATGTACATATTACATTACATTACAAGGGCCAGACATGGACCACATCTGGGCCAAGTCTTAGCCAAGTTAATCACCCATAACCTGGCCTGAACTGGCCCACAGATGTTGGTGCGTCATGACTGCAATAAAATTGGTTAACCTGGTTGCACTTCAGGTGCACTAAGGATGTGCTTTTTCTCGAAGCAACCTGATTGGTAGAATTGTTTTCTTTCTCAAATTTTTTTTTTTTTTAATTTTAAATGTGGGTCAAGACAGGTCAAATTTACGTGGCCCACATATCAATTCTTAACATCTGGGCCAAATACTACATTTTACATCTGGCCCATGTCTTGTGTGCCACCTCTGCCAAACCATGCTGTATATCTGTGCCAGATTAATGCCTGTGGTGGTCATGGAGGAGACCGATCCCTGTAAGACCTCAGTGACAGACGAGTCCTCGCATTGTTCCAGTGACCCACCTGCGGTTTCTCAGCGATGGACGTCCAGCGTTCTCTAGCCTCCGGCGCCTAGACTGCAGCTCTGCACAAGACGTCTGAGCATAGGAGAAATGGTTGTGCCCAACTGAGCCTGGTTTTTTAGTTCTTCACTTTCACCAATTGGTGAAGTTTTTTCCTCGCCGCTGTCGCCACTGGCTCGCATGGTTCGGGACTTGTAGAGCTGCGCATCGATGGATTAATCTTCAGTGTGGACTCTCAGCAGTGACTATTAAACCACGCTGAACTGAACTACTGTAAACTGAACTTCAACACTGAAAACTGGACTGACTCTGTTTCAATTTTTTATAATGCATGTGAAGCTGCTTTGACACAATCTACATTGTAAACGCGCTATACAAGTTAAGATGAATTGAATTGAATTGCTTTGGCAGCTTTATGCCAAATCTGGGCCAGAATTCTTGGGTTGTTACCTACTGAAAATAAAACACTTTACGGAAAGCCAAAAAGCCCAAAAACTCAAAACTGACAGGGTTTTTCCCCAGCTCAGCATAACATCAGGTCTCTTTATCCAGATATCCTTGAGAAGCGTGTCCTGATCAGCAGCCGTCAGTCTGACAGTAACTCTGCAGTGTTTGGGTCACGTCGCCCCAGCAGGCCGAAGGGGTCGAGGCCGCGTCTGCTGTGGGTCTGCAGCTGCAGGACGGCTCTCTGCGTTTCCCAAGACCCTCCAGGCGACTCCACGCACATCTCCCGAGCCTCTGCTCCCTTGGCAGTGAGCGCCCGTGGGAGGCAGAGCCAGAGATAACGCAGCGCTTGAAGATCCACACATTACCTCACAGAGAAACAGAGGGAGGAGATGAGGAGACGCACAGCCTCTTCTGTCATTTAGAGAGACGGGTTCAGCCGGCGGTGCCCATGGCGGAGCGGGTGCTGGACGAGGACATGGCCTGGCAGAGGGCTGAGAATGGAGGAAAGAGCCTGAGGACGCAGAGGTGGACGCAGACGTGTGTCAAACTGGCAACGCAGAGAGAGCCAAAGAAGTGGGTGAGTGCAGGAAGAAGTGGATGGAGCCAGTTGGTTCTAATTGATTTACACATTTTAAGTATATTAAAAGTGAACATTTGAAAAAATGATTAATTGGATTCACTACATGTTTTTAAGGTAAGTGGTTAAAAAAATGTACATGGGCTGAATTTAAACAAAAAAAGTTAAACGTTACTAAATTTAAATTGTTTAAATTCAGCCCATATAAAGTGTTTGCAACCCCTTACCTTAAAAACATGAAGTAAATCCAATGGATCATTTTTTTCTGTGTAAATGTGTTTAAATTTAGGTTAATTTAGACTAATTTATTAACGAATTGTGGATTTTTTAAATGTTAGGAGCACATGAAAATTACTTAATGATAAACTATGAATAATATAGACTAAGAAATATTAATATATATACATATATATACATTTATATATATTTTTTTTTTTTTCTTTTTAAAACATCTTTTTATTTACATTTTAACTATTAATCACAAAACACATAGAAACAAACCAACAGACAATGCCCATTTTAACAATGCAAAGCTAAAGAAAAGCAAAATAGATTAATAAACAGAGTAGATACACGCAAAATAAAATTATAATAAATAAATAATAGCATACAAATTATAATAAGTAAATAAACAAAATGAAACAAACATAAATAAATAATAAAAATAAATAAAAATAAACTAAATAAACATATAAAGATAAAATAATAATAAAATATAATACAAAAATTCAATTATGACATACCATAACTCAAAATGCAGCTTAAAGAAACATCAATAAAGTCCAAGTAGGGAGTCCAGACTTGATGAAAAGCCTCAGTGGACATATGAATGACACAGGTAAGGAATTCTGAAGGAATCATTTCCCTAATAACATTGTGCCACACTTTCAAGGATGGGGGTTTGTCACTGACCCAGTTTATCAGTATATTTTTCCTGGCTGCAAAGGCTAAAATGTCAAATAAACGATTAGTGAATTTGTCAGGCAATTGTCCAACCGGGAAACCTAAAATTAAAGACAATGGATCCAACTGTAGTTGAAGTCCAAACATACGGCTCATAAAAGTAACAACTTTTGACCAATAAGCTTTAATAACAGGACAATTCCATAGCAAATGGGTGTAGTCTCCCACTTCCACCTTACATTTAACACAAAATGGTGAAATACTTGAGTTAAACTTGCTTCTTAGTAGTGGTGTAATATGTAATCTAAATATTAATATTTTAAACTGTTACACTTAGAAAAATACAGATTTTTTATATACTTTTAGTTGCATTTTATTTTTTTCATTAGCAGTTGTGGTGCTTAAATATTGTCTAACCATTTAAGGCAGCAAGGAGGCATTACATTGGTCAAAAATGACAGTAAAGATGTTTAAAACGATTTATTTTTCAAATAATTGCTGTTCTTTGGAACCTATAAAAAATATAAAATAAAAACACGTAAAAAAAACAAAAATAATAATAATAATTTGTACAATGGCTGTGAGAGCTTAACAAGAAAACACATGTAATTATAAAAACAAATTAAGCAAATTAAGAAAAGATCTTCATCAGTTTGACAGCATACTAGTTACATTTTCTCACAACACAAAAACAAATTATTAAAGTGCACTGCATTTTCTCACAACACAAACAAATAAATAAAACGCACTGCATTTTCTCACAACACAAACAATTTAATAAAACGCACTGCATTTTCTCACAACACAAACAAATTACAAAAATAAGCTGCATTGTCTCACAACACTTTCAAATAGCAATATAATGAAAATTTTTCAAGAGGACCCTAAAATGTAACGGACTCAGATGTTTAGGTTATGGTTATTTAGGCTAATAAAATACAAAAGGGAATCGGGATGTTAAAATAAACTCACCTTTCAAAGATCACCTACAACTTCACTAAGCAATACCAGCACAGCGGCATGTGCCACGTTTTTGGGTCCACTTGAAACATTTCCGTTGTGTTCTGATTTTTTTGCAAGCGTTGTGAGTACATGCAGCACGTTTTTAAAAAATTGTTTGCATAGTGAGAAAATGCAGCGAGTTTTATTAATTTGTTTGTGTAGTGAGAAAATGCAGCGAGTTTTATTAATTTGTTTGTGTTGTGAGAAAATGCAGCCAGTTTTATTAATTTGTTTGTGTTGTGAGAAAATGCAACGAGTTTTATTAATTTGTTTGTGTAGTGGGAAAATGCAGGCCTTTTCGTAAACTGTGTAGTGAAAAAAATGCAGGCGTTTTTGTAAATTGTTTATGTTGTGAGAAAATGCAGCGCGTTTTATTAATTTGTTTGTGTTGTGAGAAAATGCAGGCATTTTCTCAAATTGTTTGCTGTTGTGCAGTCAAACGGATGAAGATCTTTTCTTAATTTGCTGATGTTTTTTGTAATTGTACTTGTTTTCTTAAATTGCAGCAAGTTAAGCTCTCTCGGCCACTGTACATTTGAGTTAATCACATGAATTATATATAAATTACTATTTTTAGACTTCTAACAAAGTATTTAGGTATTTAGCTTAACGTTATTCGGACGATACGAAGAGGCCACGTTAACGTTACCTTTGCAGCGTCACACATTATTATTCCGCCGACCGTAATAGTACCCCAAATATAACCCTCTCCCTTTCTGCAGGTGCTTGCATGGTAAAGCGTTTAAAGTACAAAGTAAAACACTTAAATCCAAAACATATGATTTATTTTCTTTACTCGTTTTTTGCTGACTATTTAATTTGTAATGAAGAAAAATTATTTCCCTGAAAAATTTGTTGTTTTAAACCAACTATACAACCCAACACAAGTGTCTACAAACAACAACACTAAAAAATGACTGCCACATTACAATACAATACATTTTAGTTCAAAATGTAATGTCTAATCCAATGCATTAGTCGTCATTTATTTGTAATTATTTGTTAGATTCAATGTGAATGAAAGCTTTGGATGAAAAGGATGAAAACTTTTATTTTCTCCAAAGACAAAAACTAGTTAAAATAATAATGAATTTCAATATTAATAATTGATCAAACTGAAGTATACAGTGTATGCACTAACATTAATAAACAATTTTGACAACAAATGACTTTTTAAATCCACTTATTGTGTTTTCTATAATATCTGTATCTATAAATTATTATTTCAACCATGCCACCAGTAACCCATGTATCAAAGAGTTTTATGATTCAAAAAGAATACATTAATTAACTTATGTTTAATGTATAATCAATAATAACACTCTGCTTAATGAATCCCTTTTTAAAATAAGTCCTTAACACCTAAACACACCTGATATAAAGTGGGAAACACTTTATTTAAACACTCTTTTTATTAATTTGTTTTGATGGTCTCAGGTGAAGTCTGCACCGACAGCTTCATCCAGAGCCTGCAAGAGTCAAACGTCTCCAGAAAACGCAGCGAGAGAAAGGAGTCGAGTTCGTAACCTCAGACAGGCCTTCCACAGCCTGCAGGCGGCTTTACCCTCCGTCCCGCCAGACACCAAGCTCTCTAAGCTGGACGTTCTGGTTCTGGCCACCAACTACATCGCACACCTGACCGAAACCCTAGACCAGGGCGGCATGTTGGGTGACCAGAGCGTCTTGCAGAGAGTCGAGTACCTGCATCCAGTCAAGGTCAGAGAGTTTACCTGATACTTCTGCTTGCCTTGTAAGAATGTTTTTTGATAGTTTTGGATAGTATTAGAACAATAACATGCATTTTGTGAACCTATTTCGAAATACAGTTTTATTATTAGTCAGAATTATTAGTAGACATTCTGTATTCTGTAGACAATCGGAAAAATATATATATTGCTTAAGGGGGCTAATAAAATTGACCTTTAAACGGTTAAAACGGTTAAAAGAAAAGGTAAAAACTGCTTTTATTCTAGCAGAAATAAAACAAATAGCCTAAGACTTTCTCCAGAAGAAAAAACATTATAGGAAATACTGTGAAAGCTTCCTTGCTCTGTTAAACATCATTTGGGAAATATTTGAAAAGGAAAACATAAATTCACAGGGCTAATACTTTTTTGACTTCAACTGTACAGTATATTGAATGTATTTATGCTATATTTACAGTCATTCCAGTCTTCAGTCAGCTCGATCATGTGATGTGAAGAATTAGTTGTTGCTTTTTTCTAATTTAAATCTAAAATTTAAACTTAAATTAAATATCTCATTACATTACAATTACACAAATGTAATTAATAAAGTATGTAAAAAGTCAAAGAGTACACGCATTCGTTTATGATATCAAAATACTACAGGACAGTCGCTAACACATACATGACACATAATGCCACAATGCATAGAAACCATGTGAAATTGATATAAGAAAGAAATTATATATATTTAATATTTTTATAACTTAGGAAACAATATTAACATGGTTAACATTGGCTAATAAAACATGGTTAATGTGGTTTATTAGGATAAAAATACGTTTGCAAGGGACTTATGTAAGTTTCAAATATGCTGATTTGCTTCACAAAAATATTATTGCTGTAATACAGCGTAATACACAACCATTTAAAACTGTCGGGGTAAGATTTGAGAAAAATGTATAATAAAAATAATATTTTTATCCAACAACAATGAAAATAAAATGAGTAAGTCAATTGAAAACATGTTGTTACTTTAGCTTAATGTAACCATAATTCAACTTAATTTTAAAGTTATACAAGATTCAGCTTGATGCTTTAAGTCCTTTTAATGTAATGTTGTTTTAAATGACTTTTAAAGTGTATTTGATTCAACTTAAAAAATGCATGTAGTAAAGGTTTACTGTAAAAAATATCTGTAAATTTGTAGTTTTCTGTATGTTGTGATTCATGTTTTTCTTTTTTCCCATTTTTTTATGCTTTTCATTTCAAGACCTTGATCTTTCTTCTAAAGATTTTTAACCTTAAAAAGCTGGAAAAATGGACTTTTATTAACATTTTTAATAGCGTAACGTGATATATTGACTTTTGGTGTACAAATGAAAGTACAAAAACTTGTAATAAACTGCAGTACATTTTCTGTTATTTTACAGACTTCTTACTCTGTATATTATTTCTAATGCATTATATTATTTCAAACAACTAAAATGTCAATAAAAACCACTTAGTTAAACTGTAGAGTTGATTTTTCAACATCAAAAGCCGAAAGAGCAGAGATCGACATCCCAAAATGCAATTCATAACCGTAAATAAATGAAAAACACAAAATACGGAAGCTGTTAATTAACAGATATTTTCAGTGTTGTATTAAATAAATCAAATATGACAGCAAACACAGTTACACAAAAAATTTGAGTTCAAAATCTGAAAATAAAGATCCTAACGAAATGATTTTCCATTAATGTGAACATTTCCTTTAACTTTAAAACAAAAAAATCGCAAGGCACAATAACATTTTCTATTTCTTTTTAACAATATTAACACTGTATGTTGTGGGCTTTTCTTAGAGTTCTGTTGGAATATTCAATGAATTCCATGCGTGTTCAATAAAAAAGGTCAGGAGAGTTTTTTCTTCAATGTCAAACATCGTAACAATTTATTGGATACAAATGAATAATTCGATTCACAGAATTCTGTTATCCTCAATGCAATGCAGAAGTTCCATTCAGGAGGTGTGCAACAATGGTCATTTTCAACCTTTATAAGCAGCTGATATTAACAGTTGGAGTTAACTGTAAGGAAATTTGTCACTTGTCAATCATTCTCCAGTCCTTCATTGGCCGCATGCAACTATACGTTCTCTTTTTGTACGAATTGTCTGCACATTAAAAGCCTAAGCCTATCTCAACTGCAAATATTCTGTGCTCACAGGACGTTTTGCTGCAGAGCTTACTTTCAAGTTACGTTTAGACAAGCATTTACCTGCTTCTTCAAAAATGCATCATTGGTATGCAAATTTCAGTTAATATTTTACCTTAAGCAATACCAATACAATTGTTTAATGAACAAACGAGATTAAAAAAAATTATAAAAAATATATTCCTTTTTTCCCAACAGTTCAGCTGTGTTTTATGTGGTAAACTCTCCTTTTTTTCTTTTTTACTTATACCTCCTAAACGTCGAGATAACTGTTTCTTTGTCAATTCAAAAACATTAGACAACTCGGTTCATAAACATATCTACATTAAAAAAGACTTTTACACTGCATCTGTCTATAAAGATAGATTACTTAACATGATCATATTTCGATTTTAGAGAGCCATTTACAGCCAAGCGCCGTCAAATTGATAATTATTTGACTGTATATTGAATGTATTTATGCTATATTTACGGTCATTCCAGTCTTCAGTCGCTCTATCGTGTGATGTGAAGAATTAGTTGTTGCTTTATTCTAATTTAAATCTTAAATTAAAACTTAAATATCTCATTATATTACAATTATGCAAATGTGCCTTACTTTTATTTAATCAGCCAGTATTTTGACACCGGCTTCTCCCAAAAGATAGTAATAAGATAATGTACAAGAGCGTTGTGAAAAATACTGGGTTCCACACAATCGATTTGTGTTGGGACAACATGAAGAAGTTAACTTAATAGTTTTTACAAATTTAAGTGGATTGAACATAAAACAATCAAGTTTTCCCTCCAAAAACCTCAATAATTGTGTTGTTTCAGCTCATTTTAAATAAGTAGTTTAAACAAACAGCAAAGATAATTTTTTGAGTGAGGCCTTATTCTGGACAAAAAAAAAACCCTATTCTTAGCTTTTATTTACATTCAAACAAAGCATTTAAGTCAGAATTAGTCAGGGGTATGAGTAATATCAAGCTTGACTGTGTATATCTTTTAATAACTGAGTCAATGTTCATGCTGAAGGTGTGAAAGTGATGGACTTGTGTCCCCTTGAACAGAAATGGCCGATGCGTTCTCTTCTGTACTGTGGAAACATTGGAGAGCGACTGACCGGAGCACAGGTCAGCCAGGAGATGTCCAGTCCCACCAAAGCCGAAAGCAGACTCGCAAACTGAGGAAATATCAACTGCTGGACAACACTGAAGCTTGTGTGGGAATGGGATTTTTGTAGTCATGCGCACACACACATCACGATATTTCCACTTTATTTACTTTTTATTTTGATAAAACACTAGAAGCACATGATTGTTTTATATATTATGCCACATTTATGTATACAGTTTAAGTTAGAATTAGTAACCCTCCTTAATTATTAGCCCCGCTGTATATTTTTGCCCCAATTTCTGTTTAACGGAATTTTTTTCAACACATTTCTAAATATAATAAGTTTAATGACTAGTTTCTAATAACTGAATTATTTTATCTTTTCCATGATGACAGCACAGAATATTTTACTAGATTTTTACTATTTTACTTTAATATACACTCTCAGAAATAAAGGTACGTGAGCTGTCAATGGGGGGGTACCTTTTAAAAAGGTACACATTTGTACTTAAAGGGTCCATGTTGGTACCTCAAAAGTATATATTAGTACCTAAACATTTTAAGGGGTACACTTTTGTATTTTTTAGTTACTAATATGTACCCTTGAGGTATTAATATGGTCCTTTTAGGTACAAATGTGTCCCTTTTAAAAAGGTATCACCCCAGTGACAGCTCGCGTACCTTTATTTCTGAGAGTGTAGGATTCAGCTTAAAGTGACATTTACATGACTAACTAGATTAATTATGCTAGTTAGGGCAAATGATTGTATAACAGTGGTTTGTTCTAGACAATCAAAAAATATTGCTGAAGGGGGCTAATAATATTGACCTTAAAATGTTTTTACAAAATTACAAACTGCTTTTATTCTAGCCGAAATAAAACAAATAAGACTTTCTCCAGAAGAAGAAATATAGGACATACTGTGGAAAAATTCCTTTTTATTTGGGAAATATTAAAAAAAGAAAAAAAATCATGAGGACTCATATATTTGACTTTAAGTGTTTTTCTGCTGTTTTAATTTGCTATTTTGTATTATAAAATGGAAAAAGTCGAATGTAAAAAAGTTTAGTAATAAAAATAAGAACATTGCAAGTACCATGAAAATAAAGAATGTACAAATACACAACCAGACAAAAGTCTTGTTGTCGATCACACTTGTATGAGCAACAAATAATAACTTGACTTCTAGTTGATCATTTGGAAAAGTGGCAGAAGGTAAAATATTTCATTAAATCATCTGTTAAACTGTGCCCCAATCATCACAAATACTGCAGAAGGTCTATTGGAACCTGTATAAACCCAAGGTTCTTACAGAAATCAGTCATGTTTGGTGAAGGAAAAATCATGATTTGGGGTTACATTTAATATGGGGGCATGTAAGAGATCTGCAGAGTGGATGGCAACATCAACAGCCTGAGGTATCAAGACATTTCTGCTGCCCAAAACATTACAAACCACAGGAGAGGGCAAATTCTTCAGCAGAATAGCGCTCCTTCTCTTACTTCTGCCTCCACATCAAAGTTCCTGAAAGCAAAGAAGGTCAAGGTGCCCCAGGATTGGCCAACCTAGTCACCAGACATGAACATTATTAAGCATGTTTAGGGTAAGACGAAGGAGCCATTGAAGATGAGTTCAAAGAATCTTGATGAACTCTGGGAGTCCTGCAAGAACGCTTTCTTTGCCATTCCAGATGACTTTATTAATTTATTTAATTTTTAAATTTATTAATAAGTTATTTGAGTCGCTGCAGAGATGTATGGATGCAGTCCTCCAAGCTCATGGGAGTCATACACAATATTAAGTATTTTTTCACTGCTCCATGACTATATATTCTATACTGTACATTATTTCTGTTCAGTGACAAGACTTTTGTCTAAGCAAAGTCAGACCTTACTTAATATCTTAATAAAATGAGTGTAATCTAGAGGCCTTTGCCTTTCATATAAGCCACTTCTGATGCCAAATGACGTCAAGTTATTATTTGTTGTTCCTAAAACTTGGATAGGCAACAAGCGTTTTGTCAGGTATACAAAGCATTTTGCAAAAACAACCGAAGACACAGTAAAACTCAATGTATATGGATTATTTCAAACCTTAAATAAATTGAAGCATCCAATCATTTTATCTGCATTTCTAGAGAGGAGATGATGGAAAATGACCTTCTTACCCATTAAAAAAAAAAAAAAAAACTAAGTTAGCGGGTCATTTTATCTCCACTGGCTGTCTGTATCTTGAGTGTTTGGGTTTAATATGCATGTTTTGCACTTGATAGTAATAAAATGAATGTCTTGATTAGTGGAAAGGGAGGATTGTTATAAGGAACACTTGGCAACCACGCATGAGTGCAGAACCCCCATGCGCTCTTAATCATGGGTAGCTCAGCTTATTTTTAAAACCGCACTAAGCCTAAATGATTGTGCAAACCCTTATAAGAATATTTTTCACCTCCAGATGTAACAGCGTTTTTACATTAAGCACAAAACTACTCCTGACTGAGAATGAACCACCATATTTGGTCATTAGCGCTGAATAAAATGTGCATCATGTTCAAATACGAGAATAATAAATTAAAGAGACATTCTTAATGAGGGCAATGCAGACATTAGTCAAAGGTTTGCACCCACTTAACTGAATTGATGATCGTGATTATCTTGAAAATATTTTGTTTTATGCTAACGCTTGAATGTTGGAAATTCATTTGGGACTTTTTCCAGTGTGGTTTAACCCATGCATGAATAAACCAATCTCAAAGGAGAAAAACAGCTTCATGTTTCTTTTCATTTCCTAACAAGCTTTGGTTTTCTCTCATCACAATGGGTTTTGAGGAGTTTGTTTAGAGTTAATACTACAAAATATTCCAGAATGGTCACAATTTTAATTGACCATGTTGAATTAATAGATTTTATGAATACACAAATACACAATATGAATACACAAATGTTACATCTGAATATACATACTTGTACAGCAGGGAAAATAAGTATTGAACACGTTATGATTTCCTGGGAATCATATTTCTAAAGGAGCTGTTGACATGGAACTGAACCAGATTTTAATCAAAACTCAAACAATACAAACATAAAAATAAAACAAACAAAAAATCTGAGAAATGAGTTCTGTGTAAAAACAATAAAATGCTGAACTACTGAAATGTACTTAATACTTATGTATAAGGCTTTTTTGGTGATGGCAGCTTAAAGACGCCTCTCATATGGAGAATGAAGTCACGTGCATTGCTCAGGTAGTTTTTCACAGACTTTAACAGTGTAAAAATTGATGGTTCTGAGGGTTTCGAATATAAAATCTGATCTTTATTTTGTATTTTATATTGGTATCAAGTCAGTTGAGTGGCTGGGCTATTCAACAGCTTAATTTTCTTTTTCTGAAAGCATTTGAGAGTTTCCTTGGTGGTGTTTTGGATTATTGTCTTGACGAAACGTCCACCCTGGTTTCATCTTCATTGTCCTGATATGTATGTTGTTCTGATGCAGCTAATATTCATTAGAATAGAGTGCAGAGGGTTGCTGAAGAACTACTGAGAGAATTCAGCTGCTGTCTGGGTTTTCACTGCCTTTCTACACCTCCCTTTCTTTATGTGTTCAATATTTTTTTTCTTTGTCATTTTGTGAAACAAGCAAAGCAGTTTGTCTGACTTAATTTTCATTTTATACATATTAGGGGTGTATAAAATATGTATAAAGTCATGGCTCACTCAACCGTCATTGGGTGATAAGCAAATCGTACTAAATTAGATCGTACGGATTCATACGAATTAGCCACTAAATCAAAAGTTACGAATTGCTGAGAAAGCATTGGTATTTCTGGTATTTTTGGGGAAAAATCGACACACTGTGCTCTGGACCAAAGAATAAAAGGGTCATCCGGACTGTAACCGGCAACAAGCCCAAAAGCCAGGGTCTGTCATGGTATGGGGTTGTGTCAGTGCCTTGGCAAAGGTAACTTTCACTTCTGCAATGGCACCATTAATGTTGAAAAGTACAGAGATTTTGGATCGCAATATGCGGTCTTTTTTATTTCCAGGGACACGCATTCCCTGGAAAATTTCAACAAGACAATACAAAACCACATTCTGAACACAAAGTCCTGGCTGCAGAGGGAATCTGCCTGCAGTCCCGACCTGTCTCCAATAGAGAATGTGCGGCACCTTTTAAAACACAAAATGCAACAGCGAAGAACCCATACTGTTGCCCACCTTAAGACTGTTTGCAGGGAAAAAATGTTACACCTGAAACACTTCATCACTTGAAGTCTTCAGTAGGCATGGGACGATAAACGTTTTCAAGGTATACAGCGGTTTGGAAAAAGTCAAGGTTTTAAAACCGGCAAAATTTTCTGCTATACCGCTCCTAAGGTATAATTTTTGTTTTGTTTTTAGGACAACAGTATCTCCAGCAGAAACGATATCCAAAGATGGTGTTTTAAATTGTAAAGAAATCAGTGTCTTGAAACTAATGAAGACAGCAGAAGTCAATGATTCACTTGAATCGTTTAGCCTGTTTACTGTTACAAAATATTTGAAATGTTTCTCAAAATAAAATATATTGTGTTAAAAGCGGAAAATGTTTTTTTTTTTACCCAGAGTTTTAAAAAGAATATATTTTAGAGCAATAAACACAATACTGTCATACCGTGATATTAATATCCAAGGTTATCATACAGTCAGAATATTAAACCGGCCCATGCCTAGTCTTCAGTCACTATAATGTTGCCATTCCTTTTCACGAGACATTTAAAGTGGTAAATGCTTCACTGTTCAAACTTTTTATACGTGTTGCAAGAACCAAAAGGGATATCCAGATTTGTTTTGTAAAAACAAACGAAATAAAAATCCCAAAGAACACATTAAATAATATTTGTTGTATTGTCAGCAATGAAATATGAAATCACTACTTTTTTATTTTTTTATTTGCGTTTTCCATACTGTCCCAACTTTTTCTGATTTGAGGTTGTAATTATGAAATAACTTGAACAATATGCGGGTGTTTATGAAACATCTTTTTAACTCCACAAACCAGATAGCGCAAGACTGAAGATTATTTATCAAGCACCACTTATAATAAGTGGACATGGAAACACTTACAAGCCCGTTACTTTTATTAAGCTGGCTTACAAAAATAATAAATGAATAGTAAAAACAAGAATTTGGCCACTAAGAAAACATTTCAGATACCAAACAGGCATGATATAAATGCACACAAAATTAAAAAAATTCACGGAATTCATGTATTTGACTTCACTTTAGAAACTACTGGATTCTAACAATTTTCATTTTTTGGGGTGAACTATGCCTTAAACTTGGGCTCACATAGATGTAAATCACAATTAATCATTGAGCACTTATCTTATCTCACACAATCTCACTTGTCTTTTCTTACTTTATCAGTCATACTTATTACAAAATGCCATTCTAGAAAGTCACAAGTTCAATCAAATTAACCACCACAAATAGCTAAATGTGCTTTGTTTGTGTGGTGAGAAACACAAATATCCTTGGTTATTCTTGTCCAGAACTCGGGCTCTTCATGAAACATGGGCTCCCATCCATAAGAAACGGTCAAGGCTAACTCTATAAATCTGTCTAAGCTGCTGATAAAAGCGTTTTCTCATGTTAATAGCCAGAATGGCCCAGAAAGAACTGCGCTACTAAGGCAAGGGTTACAGAGCCAGAGAGCGAGGGTAAGCATTTGCTGTCAGAATCTCTGCCACCACAAAACTCCTTCACCATTTAAGGAGTGTTTTCACCAAACAAAGATGAGCCGAGGAGGAATAAATCTGCTTTAATGATAATTCTGAACGCTGTAATTAATTGAGGAAGTACTGGGACCTACAAAACATCTCCAAAGGATAATCAAAAAGCTAGAGTTTTACTGCCTGCTATTAATTTCTATTAAAATTATATATATTTTTTAATATTACTAGTAGAGCGGGCGATATTGAAAAAAAACCTGAGGTTGCAATAGTAGTGTTGTTCTGATAAACAAAGCAATTTGACAAAAATCATCATAACACGTTTTGTTGTGATGTTACTTATTTCTGGACTTTTCTTCAGCTATACAGTTTACATCAAATTTAGTCCGTTTGAGTGATTTAAGTTGAGACGACTATAAGTTCATTGATTCAACTAAAAAAAATTAAGTTTAGTGTATATATATATATATATATATATATATATATATATATATATATATATATAAACACTCACCAGACACTTTATTAGGTACACCTGTCCAACTGCTCGTTAACGCAAGTTTCTAAATCAACCAATCACATGGCAGCAGCTCAATGCATTTAGCCATGTAGACATGGTCATGACGATCTGCTGCAGTTCAAACGGAGCATCAGAATGGGGAAGAAAGGTGATTTAACCACACTGAACTGAATTCCAACACTAAAAACTGGACTGACACTGTTTCAATTTACTATAACCTTCAAGTTGAAGCTGCTTTGGCACAATCTATATTGTAAAAGCGCTATACTAATAAAGGTAAATTGAAGTGATTTTGAACGTGGCATGGTTGTTAGTGCCAGACGGACTGGTCTGAGGGTTTCAGAAACTGCTGATCTACTGGGTTTTTCCACACATAATTATCTCTAGGGTTTACAGAGAATGGTCCGAAAAAGACAAAATATCCGATGAGTGGCAGTTCTGTGGGCGCAAATGCCTTGTTGATGCCAGAGGTCAGAGGAGAATGGCCATAATGATTTCAGCTGAAAGGCAACAGAAAAATGACTATAGTTACCTTATTCTAGACCCTGAATGAAGTTCTTAGGTTTCCCACTCTTTCAATTCACACCACCAGCAATAGTGCCTTAAGTCCTTACTGACTTAACATTTTGCACTATACTATTTACATAGAATTTCAAAGTAATGTTTTGAATGAGTAATTAAAAAATAAAATAAAAGTCATGCTCAAACTAGGTACTTTAATAAAATGTTGAATTTAGTAATATTCAATTGGAGATTCTGATATATTGATTAAAATGTGCATTATTAGTCACAGCTCTTGTACAAGATTTAACAATTTTACATTTAATTTCTTTTTTTGTGTGCTCCGTTATTTTTTTATGATTATATTTTCAGGGTTTTCACCTTTATAAGACAGGACAGTAGAGAGAATTGACAGGAAAGCATGGGGAGCAGAGAGAGGGGAAGGATCACCATAGGACAACGAGGCGGAATCGAACTCAGGTCGCCGCGAGCACCAGAGTTAGGTATGGGCCGGTATAAGATTCTGACGGTATGATAACCTTGGATAAAAATATCACGGTTTCACAGTATGACGGTATTGTGTTTACTGCTCTAAAATATATTCTTTTTAAATGTCTGGGCAAAAAACCTCTTTGCCCTTTTAACACAACATATAATTTAATTTGAGAAACATTTAAAATATTATGGGACAGTAAACATGTCAGGCTAAATAATTCAAGTGAATCATTGACTTCTGCTGTCTTCATTTATTTCAAAAACCGATTTCTTTACGATTTACACCTATAAAACAACAAAAAAAGTAAATAAAAAAATCTTACACATACCTTGGGAACGATATAGCATAAAATTTTGGCGGTATGAAAACCTTGACTTTTCCATACCGCGGTATACCTTGAAAACGGTTATCGTCCCATGCCTAACCAGAGTGCATGTGTCGACACACTAACCACTACACCACTGGCACCGACGTCTGCTCCGTTATTGACAGAAGCATGACAATTGTTGAAATTACACCAATAAATTTAATTCACGTCCTTTCAAATGACCCAAGTTCGTTTTTAAAGTACTTTCCAGGCCTTGAAATCATTTCTGAAATAAAAAGCACTTTAAAGAAGCTTGGGAACCCCGAGTTAGGATGTTTGAATAATTAAATTTAATACCTTATGACGTACATAGAGATTCCTGGTACCATCAGAAATAAAAGTCTCATCTAATATGATGTCAGCCACCGTTTTCTCAATGTGGAAAAAAAAGACGTATGTGGCTTAACATTTTCCGCTTGAGAGCATCTTCAGATAATAAAGGGCTTTACCTTTTTGCTTGGCGAAATTAAAAGTGAGCTGTTTTCACCACAAATCTGATTTACTGGCGTCTTGGCTCAGTGATATCCAGATTCTGTCACTTCCTCTAATGTTAGCGAGATAACCAAAATAGCTGCTCAATCTCCTGCTCATTAGACCTAGAACACGCTGATGTCCAGCTAAATTTATGCGGCGTTTTGGCAAAGCTTCATGACTTGGCTTAATCTTACTGGAACAAGGAAAGAGGAGGAACCAGAGAGGAATGTAAAACACACAAATAAAAACACAAAGTACTTCATCCTACGATTTTGGCAAAACGTTCTCAGTGCACAACTGCATCTCCACTAAAATCACACTGATTTCTATTTCTTCTTTGCAATTAGATTTTAGTATTGAAAGATTAAGCAATATATGGTCGATTACTTCAGAAGTTAACGTCTTTCTAGACTACAAAATCAATGTACTTTTGCATAATGATCCTACAACAAAAACAAACATTTAACAATGTCGATTTCAATTAAAAAGTCAACGAGCCCATGTGTTAGAAACATACAGGATTTAATAAACCTGAGACACAAATGACCCAGTTTTACATCACAAAGCTCACAGAGATGTCTTTAGTTTGACCCCGTTCTCACTTTAACTAAAAACATTCATTGATAAGACAAACTGAACTGCATGATCTAGAAAAACTCAATGCATGGGATCAAATATATGAATTCTATGGACTTCTCTCTCACAAATCAAACAAAGCGTGGAGAAAATATCCTATAATTAAAAAATTAAATGTATATATTTTTTAAACAAACGACAACAGCCTGATGGAACTGTTCGAGAGGGGATTGATGTCCATAATGTCCAAAAACACTATAAAAATGTCTTATTTACAAAAAGTTCATGGAAAGAGTCCGGTTCGTTTATTCGTCCTCTTTTACCTTTTTCTTTTTTTTCTTCTTTTTTTCTGTCGTCTGTGAAAAAAAAAAGAAGGGATTTTAGGGTTTCAAAATGAAAACATGATACAATACGATTGTTTTTGTAGCACACTTCTCACCTCTCCTACCGCAGCCTCTTCTGGCTCTTCTTTCGGCTCCTCCTCAGCTGCTCGCTTCTTTTTCTTTTTTGTCGTCTATAAAAGCAAAAAGCAGCAACTTGTTAAATCTAAAAAAAAAAAAATCTACTTAAATAGATAGTTCAACCAAAGGTAAGTTACACTCTGTCAAGTGGTTTCAAACCTTGGTTTTGGACTGCTGTGCTGGACACATCTTCCACTTTGAAGAATGTCATAACCATTTACTAACATAGTTTAAAAAATTAGCTTTTTCCTTCTGTGTCTATCAGAAAAAAAGAAACTGGTTTCTAACACGGGTGAATAAATGACAATACCCAGTTTAAGGTGAACACTCTCTAACACAAGCGCAAATAACAAAATTTGAATCGGAATAAAAATCTGGTTTTAACTAAATATTCCAGCTGACCCTTCCACATGATACTTGTAAAAATATGCATTTTATTTTTTAAACCGGTTAAATGACGATCATGTTAATTGATACATGACAGATGATAGGCGCTGCCATGTTCAGGCTAAGATTCAGGAGAGATCAGATGCTGGATTTACATTTTTATCCATAATTTGCTTCCACAATACATGAAAGAGACTGCTTAATTGGAAGAGAACGGCTATCTTATGTGCATCTTTGGCAAACAAAGCACATTGTCAAGTAATATTTTTTAAATAATTCTCCAAAGATTTGTATTTTTAAACCATAAATATGTTTTGCTAATAGTCGTGTACGTGAATGTCTGAAACCTAAAATGTTAAATTTTGTAAAATGTTAAATGCCCTAAATGTTATTTGGTTAAAAAAAAGCTGATTGTGATTCATGACAAGCTCTGTACATCTCTCTATGCACATTTAAACATTTGAATTTTAGCAGTTGATGCCGTGCGCTCTGAATGCTCCAATCACACTGGTGTGATCATACGCGTGAAAGTTGAGATGAACTTTCTTCAGGGTTTTAAGGCTGTTATGAATGAAATTTAAAACTTATACAGGACTAAAAAAATGATTGAGCCAATGTCAGCCAAAATAAGGATGAGAATTTTTAAAAATAAGGATTTTTACATCAAAAAGAATTTCAATTTGAATTTCTCTAGTTATATACATGCCCTTATAATCAACAATATTTTTACCATTTTAAGAACTATAATACATTAAATTTACGCAGAACAATGTGTTTAAATACATGGAGAACTAACAAATGTTATTGTAAAGAAGATAATTACATTTTACTAACAAAATAATTAAAAATGTAACTTGTTGATGTTTTATTGAGGGGAACTGATTGGAGGAGTGTCAGTGGACAGAGAAAGACCTATTTAAAAAGATTTAAGATCTACACCACAATTTCAGGAAATTTAATACCTTTTAAAAGGCCTAAAAATATGTTTTTGAAATTTAAGACATTAAGACTGTAAGACCATGTGAACTGGACTTGAGCGAATGAGCCCACATCTGGATAATAATAAGTCAATGATGAATTTATGACTGACCTCCTCTCTGACCTCCTCTACCGGGCTGACAGCCGTCTCCTCCTCCTCCTGCTTGGGTTCCTCCTCGGCCTTCTTCTTTTTCTTCTTCTTCTTTGGTGTCTCCGTTTCAACCTCTCCTGTGATAAAAATTCGTTTAATCTTCATCTGAATGGAACGCGTGTCAGTATCTGCAGCGTAATGCTATATGGATGTTCACCTTCCGTGGGGGCATCCCTCTTCACTTTCTTGGCTTTAGCCTCTATGGGCTGGTCTTCCTCTTCTGCCTCCTCGACCTCTTCTATCTTCCTCTTCTTCGAGACGGTGGGGAGTGTTGAGTCACCAGACGGGTCGTATACCTTTACATCACTAGTAGGAAGTGAAAAGATGTTCTGCTTTAAAAACTGTCATTTATTGCTGTGATTATAAAGCTGGCAGATTAAAACCACTTTAATTGGTTGATGTTGTGCTCAAGAAACAAGGTGCTCGTGGAAACCTTAAAGCATTAGTGCACACAAACATTTAAATTAGCCCCATTATTTACTCAAGCCAGACGTATTTTTTTCAGTAAGACGAACAAAGTAGTTTTAAATTTTATCCTTGATATAAATGGTGTTGGATAGTGGCTTTTATTTTGTAGCGTTTAAAAGTGCATAAATCTATTATTAAACCACCCCATACACCACCGGGGCTTAATTCATGTCTACTGAAGCAAATCGATGTGTATTTGGAAGAACCTTTGACTTCAGAGGATTCAAAATAATAGCCACTATCAAACACCTGTATACAGCATGAAAGAGAAAGGATATAATTCAGAATTACTGTTAGTCTTTAGAAAAAAATAAAAAATAAATCATATACACCAAGGATATCTTGAGGGTGAGCAAATTAATGTTTATTTTTGGATGAACTTTCCTTTTTTCAGGATTCTAATCTTGAGTAACTACAGGCAGCAAAAAAAATTATAAAAAGCCACTACAAATTTACCATCAGCTCTCCGTTTTGGCCATTAGTAGATTTGCGTTGAGAAATTAATGTATGTTTTATTTTATAAAGTACTAATAGTGTCTTCAAAATTTCTGATATTTTCATAAACAGCATTTACAGTAAATGACAGTCAATGTTTTTAGGCCTTAAATACTGATAATTATATGCATATGTAAAGACATTTCCCCCCAGCTTTCTCACAAATTTCATAAGACATTTTATAAAATGGAT
>CAIGQQ010032515.1:0-15658 GCA_903798035.1 Danio albolineatus
ATATAATATAATATAATATAATATAATATAATATAATATAATATAATTCCCAGAGATGAGTTGCAGCTAGAAGGCATTTAAGGCATTTAAAGTTTCTCTGTAACTAGCCTTTCAATAGCTGCTCAGGTAATAATTTGAGCTCTTCTATAGATAGGTGTGTAGAGGCAATAATCTGAGCCCACAAATGAGCATGATTATATGGGCAAAGCTTGGTGAGCTGCTTGCATTGTCTTTTGCTCTGTTTTTGTGGAAGCCATATTGGTTGCTAAATTTAGCATCTTTTCAATGATTCATGCTTTTTCGATAATAGGTTGCCAGACTAGACTGGGGATGAGATCAGTCGTATGAACTCAGTTTGTACTGGAATCATCTTTTGCAGCAGATGCTGTAGATCGTGTACGTCCAACTATTGATGGTGCAGCTTAAACAGTTGATTTACAGGAAATATCAGCACAGATTATGAACTGCAATAGAGTTATGTGGCCATGTGCTATGGGTGAATGTGTTGAAAATCCTTAGCCCGTTGCTAAAATAAGTATTTATGTGTTTTTAAAAAAAATGTATTTTAGTATCTATTTATTCTGATGTCATTGATTTTAAGCTAATTATAAAAGTGTATTGTGGATTAATGCATATTATTATTTAACATAAGGATTTTGTGAAAGTGATGTCCTGCTCATGCAAATTAATTATGTGTTTAGTCTAAGCCCAAGTGCATTAAAATAAATAAACTAAAAATGTTAATAGATTTTGAAAATGTGCATAAAAAATATATGCACGCAACCAATTGGGCATGGACTATGATTAAAAAATTGCATAGACTATGATAAAAAACTAATTTAATGAATAAATTCTTGCTCGTGTATTAAAAAAGTGATTTTGATTAACAGATCATGTGATATGTGTGATGGGACGACATTAATGGACAAACCAGCAGACGGACCACATTGGTCATTCTAAAATCCCTTAGCCAAAGTCCATAATCAAAGTGGTTTAGTATTTTTACCAGAGGTTTTCTTACTATGAGGGAGATTGTATTGTTGCATGTGTTACTTACCATTGGAAGACCTCTAACACTAACTTCCCGTGGTGACACATAACATAGCTATTAGTCTTGTAGAAGTCCATCTATTAGCCCAATGATGAAACTAACAGCATGGTCAAAGGTTAAATGCATAGAAGCCTTTTCTAGCACTTCTGAAAAGAATTGTGTTATTTATTAGAATTTTTTTAAATTGTTTTTTCTGCTCCAAGTTTTAATCTGACTGCAATTTTAAGTGACTGTCAAATTTAGACTGTATTTTTTAATTGTGAGAACGGACCACATTCATCAATTATGACTTAATTTAGAGTTTTGATTTATATCTGATCCCATACTCTAAAGTTATTCATTAACGACCAAACGGCGCACAGAATTGTCACGCCCCGGGATTTGTGTACATTCTCACGGACAATATGTCGACATTCTGAAGTTAGTTAGAGGGTGTAGGGTTAACTAATACTCAAATAGTCAGGTTGCCAACTGCTCAGTCATCCTGAAAGAGCAGTTGATTTAGACACTTCCATACAACTTGCTAATATCAGTGATTAGATGATTTAAGAGATCTTCATGCTGTTGTGCCAAAACGGCACCGTACAGTCAAATTCGTCTCCCAATCGAACATCTAATCATGTCGCATCATAAAGGTAGCACAGACTCCACTTAATTTACTGGATATAAAAGATTTCAGGAGAATTCAGAATGAATCAAAACACTTCAGAATGAACTCAGCACTTTATTTTCCAGATGAAAGTGTATCATGCCGATTTACAGATTCAAAGAATGAAAAACGATTCAGAAATCTCAAAGATAAATCCAAGAGTTATAAATGTATAAAGTACGTTGCAGCATATGAGTCTCTGATGTTCATACACTGCAACGGGGTATCCTGGCTACAAGATTCCAATGACTTATCTCACACCATTCCCTTATATACTCAACTCAGAACATACAGCCTAAGGCCCCGTTTACACTAGTGCGTTTTCGTTTTAAAACGCATAAGTTTTGCTACGGTTACGCCATCCGTCCACACTACGCCGGAGTTTTCAAACCGTGAAAACGGAGCGTTTTAGAAACGCTGGAGAGGCCATTTTCATTCTAAAACGCTATTGCTGTATATCAGTGTGGACATGGGAAAACTGAGACATTTGAAAACGGAGGCTTGGCTGCTGAGATTCGCTACGTGATTGGGGCTTTGGGTCATTGCGTAACCTTCCCTTATTCGTCAAGCGCACATGGCTATAACGTCACCGGAAAACAGCAATACCAGCCTTCACTGTAAACACTGTATTTTTTGATAGCCATGCATGTTTTATATTCATTTGTTACTTTAAGTAACAACTCGACCTCGTCGTCTGTCCACAAAAAGATCTCTCTTGCTTTCTTTGCCATCGCGTTCATCGTTCAACCAGCGTTTGTTGACTAACAATAACCAAATGCCGAGCGAGACACGTGCTTCCTGTTTATACTTGAACGCGCATGCCCAGAGTGCGCGAATGGTCACATGATATACGTTTCTGGTGGCGTAGTGAATCAACAAATACAAGTGAAATTTTACAGTACAATTAAGACCACTTTACCAATCACACAGAGACATTTAAAATGATACCAAACATGAATATATAGCTACAAGTTACACTATATTAAAACCTTGGACATTTTATGTGAAATGTGAGTGATCTGCTCTGATAGAGAAGGTAACTTAAAGGTCAGGAAGGGAGGCTTAGTGTGAAAGGAGAGTGAGATTTCCACATTCCTGCATTCTCCCCTGGTATTGTCCTCAAATCTTACAGTCAAGAAGAAAGGCTCAGGATGATTTGAATAGAACAGTTGAACAGCTGGTTTCCTGATCTTCTTCTTAGATCAGAAAGTTTATTGTTTTAGCGCCTGACAGTTCTCGTGGTCTCACCTCGTAGAATTTTCACAACAGTTCTCAGGGTTTGATATTAAAGAGAGACTTAGCCATCCTTACAGTCTTCTTCCCAGTGTACTGCCATAGAGGCAGCATTAGCATTAGCCGTTATGCTTTTTAGGCTAATGATTTCAGGCTTGCCTTCAATAGGCTTTGTTATTTACCTCCCAAAACTGTCTTGAGCGGAAAAGAACAGTCTCCTGCCTCCAAAAGCCACCACAATTTTTTTACATCTTCGTCTTTTGAGGTGATTTTACTCTCACAGCAAAATATATTTTCTTTTTGATATTTGGTACCAGTTTATTAAGTGGTAATTCTGTTCTCTTTGACTTTGCAAATGGTGCTTTCTTCGCTTGTTTTATGTGGTATTCCAGTTTTGTGCATAAATCTAATTAGCATATTTTGATGGAAAATGGATATACATTACTGAATGTCTTTTAATACTCTTAAAGCATGGAACCTGATAGCTGAACGCTGTGCAGCACCTCTGATTATTGGAAATAGGTCTGGATGCAGACTCGGTGCAGTTGTAAGCTGAGCTGCATGCAATGTTTTTAATGCCCACACCTAACATCACCCCTAACCCTACCCCTCACTAGCTCTATTGTGTGCATTGTGTCTGACATCGCATCTCTGATATATGCAGTCTCAGCTTGCAAATCCAAGTCTCCATCAAGATACTATTGGATTATTCTGCCAATAGTATCTAGACATGATGACTGTACATGGTGTCAGTAAAGTGATCCCTTTGTCTCTTGATGTTTGATTGTTTGCTGTGGTTTCAGATGTTACTACTGTGACAACAGTGATGAGGTGCTGTGTAATGGCCTTCTTTAGATGTAATAGTCAGTTAAATAGATGTTATATATGGTGATGTGGTGGACGAACATGTGATTGTGAATCGTATAGAGGGATGAGAGTAAACCCTAAGCAAGGGTTGTTACATCACCCGCTCCAGACGCTCAGACCTTGATCTTGTGGACAAACTGAGAGCGGCGGTGGATCGAACATCGGCCCACATCTGATCTTGCAGAACATGAATGTGGAGTGACAGGACGGCGTCTGGTTTGTGGTCCTCGTGTGGCTCAGGCAGTGATGTGGCTGGACACCTCAAAGTCAAACTCTGGACAAGTATGACTGTTTGTTTTTGTCATTTGATGGAAGAAAATGTGAAGTTTATTGAATACGTATATTTTTTTGTAATGTTTCTTACAACCCAGGCTCATTCTGCTTACGTAGACCTATATACATTTGTGAAGATCGCCAAATACATCCCAGGAATCACAAATCCACCAGAGGCCGCTGTGTACGCTTTTTGAGATTTAAAACTTCTCTTGCATGTGCCATTCATGCCTGCTCTTCTCACATAAATCCACCTGAGGCTGCTGCCGACTGACTTACTGACTAACTGACCGACCAACCGATCCCCCTACCCACCCCTTCCCTAAACCCAACCAATAGTGTTTCAAAAAGCACTGATTGACCAGCACCCACCTACTTCCCTAAACCCAGCTGACAGTGGTTTCAGAAGCAATCCAGAGAAAGAAAAGCCCTCAAACCAGCTTGATTCTTTTTACCACGTTTTCAGATTTTTCCACGATCTCACCCTGTTATTTAATTGTTTATTTTATTTTTTATATATGTATTTGTCTTACACGCTTTCTGGAACTGTTCTTCGCAAGACTCAAACCCTGTCATCACGGTCAATTCTGCTTTATGTCTCAAATCCTTCAACGTACGCCGTGAGCCACGGGAGTAACTGCGGAAAAGCTGCCCACACAGCCCCGTAGCATTCAGTTTAAAGACGCAATCCAGCCATACATTCCTTTGGCTACATATTTGGCGACGTCCAGAAATGTATAAAGGGGGTACATTTTCAGAATGAGCCTATGTTTGTTTCTTGATTTTTTGCTTTGAGGTCACCTATAATCTGTTGTTCGTCTGAAAGGCAAACTTAATTTTAGTACCTATATATAAACATTAACCCATTTATAGTTGACTAAATGACTTAACGCAATTTTACATACTTTAACAGTTTAAAACTTTGAGGATTAAAAGTTTTTTTTATATACTATAATATGCAGTTAGTTAAAGTATCTATCAGTAAGTATTTAACGGCCCAATAAAGATGCTTTATAATCTAGAAAATAAAATACATTTTAGCATTTCAATCAAATGACTTTTAAATTGGCTGCTTGTGCTTATATTATATACAAAATAAAACTTTTTAATCTTCACAATTTTGTTGCAACATGTTTGGTACTTGTTTTTTGTATTTCTTTTTCTTCCATCTTATGCACATTAAACAGTGCAGCTCAAACACAGCAACTTATTGTTACTGTTGTGCAGTTTCTGAAGTGTCTCTGAGGACAGCATTTTATTTTCAAAAGATGAAAGAATCCTTTAAGCACTGTATTGTACAGTATATGATGAATTTTATCTGTATTGCATTAGATAAGATTCATTATAACAAAACAATAATTTCCTTTCTCATGTATTATTTTGCTTCATCTTCTTTAATGCTTATAGCTATAATTTAAAGTTGTACTTTTTACTTTTGAATTAACTATATTTTTAGCCAGATATTTGTACTTTGTCTTTAAGCAATAGTTGACCCAAAAATGAAAATTCTGTGATTATTTACTCACTCTTTACTAGTTTCAAACCAGTTTAATTTTCATTTTTTTAACACAAGATATAATGCTGGAAACCTGTAACCACTGACTTCCATGGTATTTTCCCCTACTATCTATAGTATTTGTTTTTCCTCTTATGGAAGTCAATGTTTAAAGGTTTTCAGCATTCTTCAAAATATCTTCTTTTGTGTTCAACAGAAAGAAAAACTGGCATGAAACAATTAAAAGTTAAGTAAATGATTTTTGTGTGAACTACACTGCAAAAACGATTTTCTTACTTGGATTTTTTGTTGTGTTTCTAATCCAAATATCTAAAAATTCTTAAATCAAGAAGCATTTTTTAGACAAGCAAAATACAGTGTCTTTTTTGAAGAAATAATATGCCAAAATTAAGTGAGTTTTTTCCTTAAAACAAGCAAAATAATCTGCCAAAGGGGTAAACAAAATAATCTAGTTTTTTTCTTTTGACAAAAGATTATTTTGCCTACCCCTTGCTTCTTGATTTAAGAATTTTTGGATATTTGGGCTAGAAACAAGACAAAAAACTAAGAAAGAAAAGCATTTTTGCAGCATATATTTAAGTAGAATTTTAACCACAAAAACACACTGTGTACTACAGCAGGCACATGACTGAAGTTGATTTCTAATTGCAGTCCCAACCAGCAGCTTTTCTAAAATTAGTAAATGATCTTACACACTTTCATTTCCCCATGCTGAGCATGAAAAACATGTTAAGACTGTCAGGACCTGTTTGTCTTTGCACTTGTTTTGAATGTACAAAGACACCAGAAAAATCAAAGCAGGTCTCCTCCGTTTCTAGAGCTTCATTTATAGCACGATGAAGACATCACTTTAAATAGGATGTTACGTTAACTGTGTCATGGGAATTTTTAATCTCTTCTTGTGTTTAATTAGATTTTCTGTCAAATTTAGACTCAAACACTGAGTATGGAAAATTCATTCATGCGGTCAAGGCTACACACCAGAACGAGAAAACATTTTGATTGCCTTTCTTCTTATATTATCATAGCATCACCTGCGCACACCGTTTGTAGATCGTACCATGGTGTGAAGTTTGAAGAATGAACTAAGGGACTGTTTTATGTTTTGGTCTGTAAAATCAAAAAACATCCCATTTATGAGGTGGTGTGATGTTAAGCTGAGACTCAATGACAGTTTATGTGTATTTGAGTGCAGTATCAAACATCAGGAATTGCCTCTTGTGTCAGTATGCAATAATGAATAACCTGTGTACCCTAGATTTATTGAAGTATCAATTTTGTATAATGATAGCTTTGTGGAGAAGATGAAGGACCCCATTGTCACACAAGGTTGTCTCTGTGAAGGAGACAAATTGCCTCCCTGTGATCAATAGGACGCCATCTTATTCCCCATCCTCTGGTCTTGTAAGATGACCGACAGATAACATGATTTTCATACTTATAGCATTATAATCATAAATCCTTCTTTTACTTAAGACATTTCATTCAGATTCTCAGTTAGTTTAAATTCACTCTGATCCATTTAATAGTAAAGATTATTATAGTAGGCTTTTAAACAGTGTCTGTATTTCAGAATTACATCATAAATTGGTGTGAACACATTAGTGTAATTAGTAAAATTAGTTTTTTCCCTTCAATCGCCTTTATTTTAGATAGACAATGTACAGTATTTATTTTTGCAGGACGAACATAACATCAAGTCATTGTGCATAGCCAATAATGTAACGGTGGTAAGCAGAGGTCTCTGAAGTTGGAGAAAAATCTTAATTAAATCCTTATTTTTCAAGCAATCTTTGCAAACTTAAATTTACCACAGTCATTCATGCTAAAGTCATTCATGTTCCTAAGATGATTATTATCCTTGCAGTATTTTAATAATCATATGGAATTGATAGTAGAGATCTAACATGCAGCAACAAACTCTATTGTATACACGCCAAGAAGAGGCTACAACTTTTGCATTAAATTTCCCCATATTTTTTATGATCTATTTTTGCCTGTATTGGATTTGTATGTAGACAGGAAGCTAATCTGAAGAGAGAAAGAAAGAGAGAGAAAGAGAATGGGTTTTTTCCAGGTGACTCCCCTATTTCACACCCACCTGCCACCACATTCCCATTTTTTTTTAGTTCTCCCAGGAAACTCCCGTAATTTTTATAGCCCAATCTAGTTATGAAAAATCAATTTTTTAATTCAAACCTTTTTTTGTCCATATTTTTCAAGTTGCCAGATCTTGTATGAAGCTCTTCACCTCACGCAACTGATGAAAAATTCAAATCTCGAAGTATTTACCTCAATCTGGCAACATACGTTACAACCCAGTTGCACTGTTGATTTCTGTACTGGTGGTAGATGCGGGAACGTCAGTAGTAAGCTACAGTACTAGACAATCACAACCTCTCCCCCGATTCCACAAGAATTCACACATTCCTGTGCTTAACCTCATTATACCATTTTATCATTTTATGTTTCTTCATATTTTGGCAAATCTTTGACATTATGCTTGCAATTTTACAAGGAATTTTATTCCATTTACCGACATAAGCTATACAACACACTCTGGCTCAGCCTGTCTGTTACGTCCACCCCCTGTCTTTCATTGGTAAATCAATAAGAGAATCCCTCCCCAAAACCATACCACTGGTTGATTCAGGGGTGCTGCAATGGGGAAGTCAGGATGCATTGATATAATTATATATCGTTCGCCTCACAGCAAGAAGGTCGCTGGTTCGAGCCCCGGCTGGGTCAGTTGGCATTTCTGTGTGGAGTTTGCATGTTCTCCCCGTGGTTGCGTGAGTTTCCTCCGGGTGCTCCGGTTTCCCCCACAAGTCCAAAGACATGTGGCATAGGTAAATTGGGTAGGCTAAATTGTCCGTATAGCGTATGAGTGTGAATGCATGTGTGTGGATGTTTCCCAGGGATGGGTTGCGGCTGGAAGGGCATCCGCTGCGTAAAAATATGCTGGATAAGTTGGCGGTTGATTCCGCTGTGGCGACCCCGGATTAGTAAAGGGACTAAGCCGACAAGAAAATGAATTAATGAATTTTCCTTTGGCTTAGTGCTTGATTTATCAGTGTTCACCACAGCGAAATGAACCACCAACTATTCCAGAAATGCCAACTAGTCCAGACGGGACTAAAACCAGCAGCCTTCTTGTTATGAGCCCACTCATATATTTTATGCGTTTAAAAAATATTATGCACTTTTTTATTTACCACCTATTTTCATAGATAGATTAGCATCATCTTGCTTTGTGGAATGCACAGTACTCGCTGAAGAGGGTTAGAAACACACACACAGAGAGAGAGAGAGAGACACTGCATCCATTAGCGAAGCTCTTACTAAGCATCACTGAAAGGCTAGTATATGTGTTCATGTGTTGACTATGGTCCGGTGACGTGTGAGATCTGTGTGGAAAATGCCCCGATGCTTCTCTTGATTAGGCAGTGGTCACTACAGCGGCCCGGTGCTACTTTTCTCAATGTCACCTCAAGGTCTCCTGCCAGCAGAGAGATCTATGGCCAGTTGTGATGGAAATGCATCATGCGTCATTCAGAAGAGGCCTGTTAAATGGCTGGACTTATCAACGGAGTCTTGCCCAGCCCCCCCCCCTGAATGAGTCCTGTTTCATTTGATCTGACATTCATACACTTGAGGTTAAGTGCCTCCAGGTCAAAGGTCAATCCCACAGAGGTCAAAACATACAACCAGTGCTGAACTTTAATCACAGCACTCTAACCACTGTGTGAAGGCCAGTGGAAGAGCAGAGTTTAGTAGATATTTATTGTTAGGCCATATTTTACAATACAACAATTCAACCACTTGTACTGTCTACTCAGGATGCTTAAAGTTTAAGCTTAACAAATAATATCATAATGGCACATTAAATACTGGAAATTCTTAGGATCTTATTATTTAAGCTTTGTTGTTTAATTATAATAATATTATTAATAATAATAAAAATACTTCAGTCAGGGATTAAATACTCTAATTAAGCATTTTATCAAATTATGAGTCAAAATAAATAACCAAATAATAACAAAATTCATCACTGATGTAATTCCAAGTTTTGGATTCTAATAAAAATAACTGTTTTTGGCAGTTTATTAAGTCTTTGGAATTAAAAAAAAAAGTTTAATGTTGTTTTTTTATTTGAACAATGTTGTATTTATTTATTTATTACATTTTTAAAAATTGCAGAAAAAACAGTATAGTCTGTCGAGTGCATCCTGAGTTTTTGTTTCTACTATTTGTATGTTAGTGCATATAAATTATTAATAAACACCAGAAATAAAGGTACAGGAGCTGTCACTGGGGCAGTACCTTTTCAAAAGACACGTATTTGTACTTGAAGGGTCCATAATGGTACCTCAAAGGTACTTTTAAGTGCACTAAAATGCCCCTTTGAGGTACCCTGTGGACTCTTTAGGTACAAATGTGTATCTTTTAAAAAGGTACTGCCCCAGTGACAGTTTCTGTACCTTTATTTCTGAGAGTGTAATGTAAAGACGTAACAGGTCAAATATGTTCTGTACATGTATTAGCATGAATGCGCTTGATTATTCTCTTGATTATAGTTGTTTGCAGGCAATGTCATGGGATACGTGGGTCCTTAATTTAACTGTCATTCTAAATGCAGACAATATAAAGTGCTCAGCGTTAAATTAAAAGTTTGATTGCACTAAAAAGAAAAGCACTTCTCGAAAAAACACCAGCAAGTCTGTCATTTCTGGAGAATTATGAAAATTGCAGTGCACTGGCGTGTATTGGCTTTTAAATCAACCCTGACCGTTAATAAAAACGGTTTGTTTTTTCCCCCTTTCAAAATTGGATCTGAAGTGAATGGTTAGGAATGAAAAGGGTTTACATAATGCTATTGGGGGACATTGTAGTAATGGAAGGGTAGTGCCAGCCAGCTCAATTATCCCTTGGGCACATTGCCCATATAATTCAATCAGTAGTGCAGGGGGGAGGGTGATTATCCATGACCCCTGTGTTAGTCAGCTCTGTTTGTGCCACTAACCCGTCAGGACAGCGCTTTAACTTAGTCCTGTTCCTCTGAGACCTTATTATCTGCTTGTTGAAATGCATTGCGCTTCAGAGGCCTAAGGGCTATCGGGAGCTACTTTGATACACTGTATTGTACACAACGGAAGAACTCTGGAAGGCTGGTATGGGCTGGCTATTGCGTGTGGCTACAGTATATGTATAATCAAATATTTAGATGTATGTTGTGGCTTGCAAAACTCACTGACAATGATGGTGTAGTGATTGATTTTGTAGTGTAGAGAAGAGCTCTCTGACTAGGTATTTTAATAAACATCGCTTTATGTTAACAGTTTATAGTGTGGATGTAAATGTAGCATGTTTTGATTCTATTTAGGCTTTGCTTTAAGGTATGTTGAGAGCACTGCAGTGTGAACAAATCATGACATAAGTTTATTTTTTAGTGACACAACAAAATTTCGAAAATCTAAAATAATTAAACATTAAATTCACCACCATTTAACCCTTTCATTTCCGGAAACTATTGTCAGATTCATAGATGTTTAGTATAACATATTAAACAAAAAAATCATTTTTACTTTAATAAACTATTACAATAATGACTTCTATGTAATAAAATGGACATCTCAAATATTGTTATTATAACACTATCATTTTACATAATTACAGTTCGATGTTCTACTGTATGACGCTGAATTTGAATTTTTTTTCGTTGCCCAATTTTTATTTTTTATTAATTATATTATAATTATTTTATTTTATTTTATATATATATATTTTTTTTTATTAGGTTTTGATTGAAAACTTAATTTTTTGTTGTTTTTCCAGACTTATTCAAATAAAAAATAAATATATTTTAAAAATGCCCAAAATATATTTGATCAATCCTAGTTGTTGGAGATCTGAAAGGAAATCAAAGCCATTGAGACAAAAGTAAAGCCAAGAATGAAATTTTTCTTCACAACAGTTTTGCCCTTTGCTGTCATTTCTTTCTTTATTCCTAATGCTATTTTTTAAAGGTGAGGGGATTGCATTGACATTATAAATCCCACGTTTCTGCCAGTACTATAGAGACCTGGTGTGAAATGAAGACTGAAATAAGACTTGGCTTTTTAGAAGGATGTGAAGCATGTGACAAGTTTTAATGTCACACTTCCACATTACAGTTGCACCTTTACACATTGTAGTTTCTCATTATATTTAGATTATCATATGTATCTAAACTAGACATGGACCACAGTGATCGGCAAGTCTCCCATGTGGACCAGTTTATGTCGATTTCATATGTAAAATTGTAGGGTATAACAGTGCTAAAGGCACACATTAAAGAAATAGTTTGCCCCAAAATTCGAATTTACACTGTTAACTTACTCACCCTCAGGCCATTCTCAATTAAAGGTGATTAAAGTTCACCCAAAAATGAAATTTTTTTGTTATTAATCACTCACTCTCATGCCGATTCAATCCACTTCGTTCATTTTCGGACCACTTCAAGAGTTCACACTTAGCTGATGATTGATAACAAAGCTTGTTTGTCGTGCTGTCCCGGGAGAGAGAGCCCTGAGCTTATGAGATCCTCGAGCCCTGGGCTACGTCCTATTTGCAGGGCGAGAGGAGAGTTTGAGCTCAGGTAGATCTCGATGAACTCCCCCCTCGGCTTATTTCTAGCTAGTGACGAAACTGAGGTAAGGTGTACTTGCTAAGAGCTTGACTGTGGTATCAATTTGTGTGTTCAATTTACTTAGGGTGCATGTTAGTTGGACTGTGGGAGAAAACCACGGGGAGAACAAGCGAAACTCCGCACAGAAATGTCATCTGGTTTAGTAGGGACTTAAACCAGAGGCATTTTTGCTGTGAGGCAACAGTGCTAA
Organism: Danio albolineatus; assembly: GCA_903798035.1. NCBI lineage: Eukaryota > Metazoa > Chordata > Actinopteri > Cypriniformes > Danionidae > Danio > Danio albolineatus. Next base: position 12,468 of record CAIGQQ010032515.1, read on the forward strand.
TCACCCCATCTGAAAAGGAGCGAAAGTAGGGATGGAAGGGAGGGTTCTTCAAGATGAAGATGTTGAGATAAGAAAACTTTGGTTATTTATAGAGAGTTAGGAATCATCTGATTGGATAATCGATCATGAGCTGACACTGGAACAGCTGAGAACAATCATAAGCATGTGATCCTCTAAAAATTTGTTTATAAATAAACTTCACAAATTGAGACAAATCAGAGAACTTTCTGATGGCCTAAAGACGTTTACAGTCCAGAAAAGGCCAAAAACAGAGTAAGAACGTCCCATGTCGTTTCAGAGGTTCAACTGTAATCATATGAAGCTCCAAGAACACTTTTGTGTGCCAAATATGTTTGCCTATGTCTTCCACAACATTTCATTCAAAATATCCTAATTAGTTTTCTAAAGATATGTCTCAGTGGATTGAAAAAATATGAGGTAAATAATTAATAACAGAATTTTCATTTTCAGGGGAACTAACATTTTAATGTGACTGCTTTTCTACAGTAGAAGATATTGCCTGAATCTGTGGTCCTTAGTGATTAATAAAATGCAAGTCAGTGCTACTGACTCTATTATAGCAAAGCAAAATTGCATACATGAGCAAAACAAAATTAATTCTGTGTCTCCTGATGATACATTGAGGTTTTGTGAAACAATTGATCTGTAAAAGAAATTGAAAAATATAAGCACATACTGTACTTCATATGTATGTTATGAGTTGTGGTCACTAAATAAAGGTTTACATAAGGTCAAATAGTCAATGAGTCAGTCAGCCAAACCAACACAATCAATCAGTTATTTTGTATTTCTGATCTATGATGTTGCTTTGAAGCTGTCTGGAGCTTTTGCTGGCCACAGAAAATGTAATTTTCATAGTTGCACACATCAAGCACATTAATCACATCAAGCCTAACAGAGCAGCTACAACAAACTGAGCAAATCCAGATCAAACCTCTGAGTTAATCTCTATCCTGACTCGCTTAACATGATATTGCAATTGCTACGCTAATACGAACCTCCCTTTTCGAATGTGCCCTTGACAACCATACCAAACTTTGCAAAGAAAAAGAAGGAAGAAAGAGTCTTCTTTAATATGCAAGCATTTTATTTGATCGTTTGTATTTAGCATTCCTAGATATACATGTAATTATGTGTGAATTATGTCCCAGAAATGACTGAGTTGACATTTATTGCCACAACATATCATTACCACTCATTAATTAGACCGTGATTAGCAATTCAGTATAGGTACAGTTGATATAAGGAGCTCAAATTGGTTCTGTTGCAGTGTAAAGCAGCCTGATCCCAGAACAGCATGACAGCATTGGTTTACATCATCCATATCTGAGCCTAGCGATGCTCGTTATCATGCTAATTTAAACACAGTACAGATGGTGCAGTGTCTTTTGCTGAATCAGAGAGATCTTGAACTTCACTCATTTTCTCCGCAGGAGGATGACAACATGATGTTATGCTATTCACCTTCTCAACGCTTTCCCTGGCCTGTCATGAAGTAACTTGTGTATGTTGGGTGGAAAGGAAAGGTTGCATAAATTATAGGCCATTGTTTATTCATGATTCGTGCGCTTGAAGAGAAGCACTTTGCTGTAAAGGAAGACAGAGGCTTTTAAAATGTTCTCGCATGAGAGTGGATGAGAGTCAGTCATGTGTAATTTATTTACTTAGGACATTTCTTGTGTTGTGGAGTATAATATTCTGTGACAAAGTGGGTCATTTATTTATATTTTTATCAGTTTAAAGGTATGTCTTTTTTACTTTCTGTTTTACCTTTAATATTAAAAAGTCATTGTGGATAAATTTAGAGGCAAAACTTCCCATAGAGTATTTTATTGTATGCTGACAGTGTGTTGTTTTTTGTCTGCTGGTGCATGTCCCAGTGTTGTTCTTCAGTTCTAATTTAGTGTAGTGACAACTATAAGCCGTTTTTAATAACCCTATATTTAAAACCCTCATTATTAGTGACACCAGTGGTCTGCAGGCAACAACATATTGTTTGTTTTGCACTCAAGCAAACATAACATACAGAAGAGCAGTGTTCGGGAAGCTACTGTTAGCCTTCAGGAAAAGTAGCTAAGCTACGATCAAACAACACTTCTAATAAAGTTAGAAGTTAGCTACACTACAGGTTACTGCCTTACATTGAAGCTACATTTTTCACAAGGGGATATATTACAATGACTTACAAAAGCAATCATATTAAGTGAAATAGTTTTAAACTGCAATACAACTATGATGTTGAAGCTTATTGTTTTATATTTCCTAGACTGTCAAGATACAAAAGTGCAATAAATGAAACATTGCAATAGCAAAATAATTAACTTAGTTTAGGCACATGTTACCATAAAAAAGAAAAGAAAAAAAAAGATTAAATATGGCCTCATTTTGCTTAGAACATTTGCACATCGTTCTTACTTTAAGTTAATTGCCAACTGTTAGAAAACTTTATGGATTGAATTTCAACTGTTGTTACTTGAAAACTATTTACAAATGACCTCAATAAATAAATGTAAAACTATGAGATATGTTATTAAATATAAAAGATAATGCTGTGCCGCTTCAGACCATCGGGGTTCACTAAATGTAGTATGTTGTCAAGCTACTCCGCTACTTGCTGGAAAAAGTAGAACTGAAAAAGCTACCTTGAATCATAAGTAGCTAAGCTACAGCAATTCAGTGATGGTCTTGTTTTAATTTGTGTTACAAGCTCTTTATACATTGACAATAAAAAGTGTTTAATACACAAAAGATTGTACATAGCCCCTTCAAGTTAACTTTGAAAAAGCACTCGTGCTTTTAAGATGTTGCGAGTTTACATGTGTTCTCACATGTATATACTATTATTTCTTGTATAGTTGTGTTTTTGAAAATAATGATTTTGTTAGAACCTTTATTTCCTCATAACTTTCACATTCTACCATTAGAGGCTAGTTCTGACAGGACAGCATCAGTTTAGTTGTAACTGAAGCTAGAAATTATATTTTCATTAAATGGAATTAAAAATAAAAATATCACAGCTAATTAACATAATAAATTATTGCAATAACTAAACGTAAAATGGAAACTTCGTTAAAATATTAATAAATACACACACGCACACAGACACACACACACACACACAAACACACACACACACACACACACACACACACACACACACACACACACAC
>CAIGQQ010032518.1:0-23823 GCA_903798035.1 Danio albolineatus
CCTTTACTCATGCTTATATGATGTAATTTATTATTTTTTTTTTTTTTTATTCATTTATTTTGTATGGGTGACACAGTGGCTTAGTGGTTAGCACTGTCACCCTACAGCAAGAAGATTGCTGATTCGAGTCCCGGCTGGGTCAGTTAACATTTCTTTGTGGATGTTTCTTAGTACTGTGTTACAGCTGGAAGTGCATCCGCTGTGTAAAACATATGCGGGTTAATTTGGCGGTTCATTCTGCTTTGACAACTCCTGATAAATAAAGGGACTAAGCCCAATTAATTTGCTCAGTATTTTTCTGTTTTTTTATGTTAATGCTCTGTATTTGATATTCATATGTGTTCTTTGCAAATTAGAAAATCAATAAAAAGTTCAAATCTTTCCCAGAGATGGGTTGTGGCTGGAAGGGCATCCGCTGCGTAAAACAAAATGCCGGATAAGTTGGCGGTTCATTCCGCTGTGGCGACCCCGGATTAATAAAGGGACTAAGCCGAAAAGAAAATGAATGAATGAATGAATAAAAAGTTCAAATCATCAAAAAAAACACTTTACTCAACATATACACCTTGGCTATCGATTACCAACATGTATATATTATTATGTCATGGTAGTCCCTTAATAACTTCATTCAGGCAACTGTTTCCATAAATCCTCAATGCTAGCATCATAGTCCTCTTTCTTTCTTTTTGGCATTTTAAAAGCTGCGTACAGAAGATATTCTGTTTTCCGGTTGGTCAACGTCACCCATGTGGTGGACATAGAAATGTGGACAATAGACATGGTTTGAAAAAAAAAAAAATCAAACATGCTAAACTTTTTATTTTGACTATATGAATAGTTGCAGATATGACATCGGTTGTTGTCCTCTAAATGAAAATAGTCCACAATATGTCATCATTTTATGAATACCCATGACACCCTACATCAAGCAAATGATGCAGAAATGTAAAAAAAGATTCACATTTCAGACTCTGCATTTACCTGTGGTTTGATTACTGTATATGTGGTCTGTAGAGCTTTTCTACAGTCAATCACACAAAAATTTGTTATTGAACTAAACTGAATCATCATTGAACTACATCGAACACAACCAGCATTCTGTAGCACTGAATGTCGCTAAAGACCTGAAACTGTTTCACAAACTACTGTATGTTTTCTTTTTGTTTCAAACCACTTATTTAAAATAAGCTGAAACAACACAAATTTAAGGGTTTTATTCATTCATTCATTTTCTTTTCGGCTTAGTCTCTTTATTAATCTGGGGTCGCCACAGCAAAATGAACTGCCATCTTATCCAGCATATGCAGCAGATGCCCTTCTAGCTGCAACCCACCACTGGGAAACATCCATAAACACACAGACGCTACGGACAATTTAGCTTACCCAATTCACCTATACCACATCTTTGGACTTGGAAACTAGAGCACCCAGAGGAAATCCATGCGAACACAGGGAGAACATGCAAACTCCACACAGAAATGCCAACTGACCCAGCTGAACCAGCGACCTTCTTGCTGTGAGGTGATCGTGCTACCCACTGTACCACCATGACGCCCTAAAGGGTTTTAACTTAACTTGATTCCTTCATGAAATTGATATATATTTCACTGCAAAAAATGCTGAATTCCACACAATCGATTTGTGTTTTGACAACATGAAGCAATTAACTTAACTTAATAGTTTTTAATAGGGTGACAGGGAGGCACAGTGTTTAGCACTGTCACCTCACAGCAAGAAGGTCACTGGTTTAAGCCCTGTCTGGGCCGATTGGCATTTCTGTGTGGAGTTTACATGTTCTCCCCATGTTCGCTTGGGTTTCTTCCAGGTCCTCCGGTTTCCCCCACAGTCCAAAAACATGCACTATAGGTGAATTAGCTAAGCTAAATTGTCCGTTGTGTATGTGTTTATGTATTAAGGGTTGAACATTGGGCTAACGACCCACCTCATTAAAAAATTAGATGTTATGAAACACCACCATGGTGCAGCTAAATATCAGCTTCCATAAAAATGGCTCTGGAAGTAAGTAATAGTTCTTTCAAATTTAAATGAAATTGAACATAAAACAATTAAGTTGTCCCCCCAAAAAATGTTTTGGCTCATTTAAAAAAGGTAGTTTGAACAAACAGCAAACAAATTTTTTGAGTGTAAAAAAGTAGTCTTTTTAAACTCTCAGACTGATACATAGAACTACATGAAAAAGCTCAATGTGACCATTTGTTTTATGCATAATACATGCAGAATAGACAGTAAAACAGCTGCTTTAATGCATCTGAGGTTTGGGCCATTCCTCTTGGCATAGCTTTGAGACCAGTGTGCAACATCTGTTTTGTGGAGACTGTGAGAGCAGCAGAAATGCCGCCTGACTGCGATGGAGGCATCGCTACACATGTGAAGTGACAGCCTGAGCTCCTCGTGCTGGGTGATCTACACTATCCAGAGGCAAAGAAATGTGTCTTCTGGCACTGATATATCATCAGCACTGGCGGATGGTTGCGCGACAGCCGGCTGATGCAGGCCTTGTGCTGGGAGTGATTTATTCAGGCAGAAATATCTCTTGATTGTGCTCAGATTGAAAAGCGAGGACATTCTTGTCTCTTGCTGGGTTTTTTTTTTGTTTGTTTGTTTTAATCTAAACTACAGAAATTTGTACTCAGATGTTTTACTCTTTGATGCTTACTGTATATTCACTTCTGCAATTAAAGATTTCAGATGCAAAAAACTCTAATTGTCTTCTTTTTTTCAGACTGTGTGTCTGTTCAGTCATTCCATGTTTATGGCAATGAATAGGTTCTTTTCATCGCCTTTAAAGTGAAATAAGAACATAAGCATAGGACACTGAAAAAAACTGCTTATTTTTACTTACCGTTTTAGAGGAAAAACTTTAGACGTCGCTTAGAGGGTTTTGCATCTGAACTCAATTGTACTTTAAACTATACTTCAATTGTAAAGTATGTTCCATAGAGAATTTAGTTTTTGTAATTTTGATAATATTGATAATGATAATATTGATATTGATAATACACTGGCTTCATTTAGAAGAATAGAGCTCAGTTAAAAGAGAAGTGCACGTTATATGTGTAATATATATACAGGGCTTCATATACCAGAACATATCGTATCCGGATCCGGGCACCTCATTTTACAGATCACACTCCTCAACCGCCCTCCTCCCCCATCCGCTGTTCACTTTCACTTTCTTCAACGACTCCCCAACCCTCCTCTCTTCACGGACAACACAGACAATATATTAATTAATTAATTGTTTGTTTGTTTGTTTATTTGTTTATTTGTTTGTTTATTTATTTATTTATTTATTTATTTATTTATTTAATTTTATTTTATTTTATTTTATTTTATTTTATTTTATTTATTTATTTATTTATTAATTAATTATTAAGTGTTATTTATTTTATTTTATTTTATTTTATTTTATTTTATTTTATTTTATTGTGTTAAACTTTATTGGTGTAAATTGTTAGTGGAACATTCTTTGTGTTTATTTTTTTGTCTAAGTGTAATTTTCCAAAGTCACTCAATAAAACTCATAATTAGGTATTTAAGTTTCTTATAAATATAATTTTTATTGTCAGAAATTGCAATGTTGTGTCAAAATGAATTATTTTTATACATCTTTCATAAACCTTATCGAATCAATTTTCAAAATAAAACAATTGAAACATTTTAACATAAAAATGAATCACTTAATCTCTCATAAATACCCTTCAATTCTACCTTAAAACTTTTCCCTGAAGCATAAAAGTTTTTATTGTAACTATTGCATCTGATTTATGTTGTAAAGCATAAACGCCGGTGGCAATATTAAGCATATTCCTTTGCTGTCAAGCCTCTGCAATGATGCGTATAGCATATTTTTTGTCCTCTACTTTAAATCAAATCCTTTTCCCAACAGAGTAAGATGTATGTTTTCTTACTTCCAAGAATAATTGTGTTGTTAAACACATGAGCAGCTTTAACGCTTTTGATGTATCTGAGGCCTTTTGCTTATTTACAAATAATTAGCAGCGAATTGTCCGTTTTGTCATTTCGCCGTCAAAGTTTAGTAGCAGAGAGATGGTGTTGAATATAATGACTTCCTGGTGCTCATTAAACTGCGCTTTTCAGATTCAATACTTAATTGCCAGCTGCATTGTGTGAAAGTGATGTAAATAAACAGTTTCATTAAAGTGTCAGCTGCCAGCTTTTCAAACATTCAGCACACTCAATTATCCGCTTACTTGACTCGCAATAAAGCACTGTTTCAATGTACCGTCAGATGATTTCTTTTATGAAGGGGGAAAAAAAACAACAACATTAATGTGGCTTTCAGAGAGTGCAATATATCATGATCAGTGTACACACAGGAAAGATTTACAGTAGATGTGACAACTGCATTCAATTATGGAGTGAATATTGAATATCATTTATGTACATTTATATACATATAGAACAGAATAAATTTTAGATATAGAAAAATAGCAACAAAAAGTCATTTAAAATTTATTTCAGTATTATAAGACAGAAATATCATTAAAGCTGACTGCTTTTGTTGTGGCAATAGATAACCCAACGCTATCTCATGGCAATTCGTAACTTTTTATTTAGTGGCTAATTCGTATGAATTTGTACAATGTAATTCGTACAAATCAGTACGATTTGCTCATCAACCAATGACGGTTGTGTTTAGGGGTGGGGTTGGGTGCCACGCCTCCTTTTTAAAATCATACATTTTCGTACAACTGAACTCGTAGGAATTAGCCACAAAACTGGCAAAACGTAAAATGCTTACGTTTTCTCGTGAGATCAGGCTGGATAACCAGGAAGTCGGGTGACCACAGAGTGAAGATCCACGTGCAGCTGTATTTAGAAATATCAGACAGGCTATGGTCAATCACAAGAGCAAAGGGGTACATACAAGAAAATCCAGAAGCGTAGTCGCTGTCACAGGCAAAAGGTCGATAAAGGCGGCAAAAAAACAAAAACAAGGAAGCAAGGCAAGCATTAAGGAACACGGAAAGATTAGACACAGGAAATACTTCGTAATGTTGAAGGGATTAACCAACAAGACTCAGCAAACTATGTGGAAATGTGATCAGTGTATATAGTCTGTGTAATCAGTCTTTGATCAGCTACTGGCTGTGTGTGTAATCATCTGTGTTTCCGGAACAGGTGTGTGTGTGGTGCATTATGGGATTAATAGTTCATAAAGTGACAGAATTGTAGTCCGGATGATGGTGCATGTTTATCAGCAATCTGCAAGCCTGCACTGAAATGAAAATCTGTTATTTTACAGTTTAAAAAACGTAAAATAGCGGCCGTTAAATTGCAGAAATATACCGTAAAATAACGGATATTAAATTACAGAAATTTACCAGAAATTTTAATTTAAGGATATTTCTGTAATTTAATATCTGTTATTTTACGGTAAATATCTGTAATTTAACTGTCGTTATTTTACGTTACAAAAAAACAACATAAAGTTACGGATTTTTTTTACAGTGTGGATCGCTGGTGATTGTGACATATCTAAATAGATACAGTATCTCTAGACAGATGTTAGATAGATTTACCATGTTACTAATGAACAAAGTAAGGGCTATTTTTTTTTTTTTTACAACTGACAACCAAACAATAACAATCCATTGTACATGTGTGAACACACCCTAGACCTGCATTTATGTTATTAAACATACATATATATGTATATTTAAAAAAAATAAAATAAAAGTTTAGTTTGTTCCATGCACACTACATATATATTTTTTGTAAATACATTTGTTACTACCTGAATGAACTAGGCTTCTGAATGCAGTGGTCACATCCGAAAATGACTTTACTTTGTGTGTACAGAACACAAACTACACAATTAGAACCCAATTAAGCACTTTAAAGGGATCTGACAACCAAATTGAGCTTTAGTGTTTATGTGGCCATGGTGCAGAGAGACTAGTAAGACAATTAAAATACGCTGGACTGATGTAGTACCCCTGTCCATTAAACCAGTTCAAACCTGCTGTCTGGAGATCCCTGGAAATACATTCAGGTGTACGGCTGTAATAGCACTTTTCCATCAGACAGAGGGATTGTGTCACTCCAGCAGAGATTCCGCAAATCGTTGTTGAAAATCTGTGCAGCCTGTACTGAAACGTTTCAGAAAAAAACAGCTGTACTTGCTTTTGTAAATGCAGAAATGGGATGTAAAGATCTCAAGGTAACAGCTTTTCCAAGCATTCAGTTCTACGGCAAATGTTACATTGATAACAGCCAAAATGAACACTCCTTCAGAGAATATTACAGATCAGATATTAACATTTCACCCCTGTGGTTTGCACCTTATTGTGCATTTATGAGGTCGTTCTAGAAATAAAAGCATATGTAAATATGTCATTCGCCAAAGTGATTATGCAAGAAGATAGAGTTTCCGCTTCTCGGTGGTTTTAAATCTTAATGGAGAAACCACTAAGGAAGAGAATGTGTCTTGTGGTATAGATGATCAGATCTGGGGATTGAGTTTCTATCACCATCTGTGCAAAGTGGCGTGATTATTCTGTTATGTTAAATAACTTGCGGCGCGCTGCGTAAACCATGGGGAAAACAAATACCTACTTTTCTGATTTTTTTAGAGGAGGAGGAACAATGCAGAACTGGAAGAAATAATTATCTCTCAGACGAGTGTTTGTTCGAGAAAATAGCCTAAAGCTTGAAAAGGCAAGACAGTCTATCAATCTAGACTTGGCAAAGGAAACCATTTAAGGCATTTTAAATGGTACAGCCTGTAGGCAAACGGAACACTGCACTGCTATCCTGCAGCTTATGTGCCGTAGATAATAATGAGGAGACATTTATAAAACAAACACAAATAAATATTGCACACTCAGTTGTTTTTTGTTTTTTTTCTGGAGACATAACAATTCTTCAGTTTATGATTTAGTTTATGTCTGTGTCTAGTGCTAGTGCTGTCTTTTCTAAATTCTGTGCTTGTGCAATAGTAATAATAGCAACCACAGAACAATACCACACCTGACTATCATGCAAAAATCATTAATGACATTTTTAATAATTACAATAAAAAAAAATTATAATTTTATTTAGGTTAGATTATTATTATTATTATTATTATTATTATTATTATTATTATTAAAGTAACACTTTATTGTGATGGTCCGTTTATTGAATTTAAGTTACATTGCAACTAATTCTCGCTAGATTATTAGTTGACTGTTAGGTTGGGGTTGGGTTTTAGGTTACTGTAAGTTGCCATCTACTTGCAAAGTTTCTTATAGTCAGTTAAATGTCTGTTGAATGTCAGTATCAACAGATATTAAGTAGATAGTCTACTAATACTCAAATAGACCATCGAAATAAAGTGTTATCAACAATAAAACTTGCTTATTATTATTATTTAGTATTAATGGATTAATTGGTCACTGTCAGTGATTTATTTGGTCTTGCTTTTCTGCTAAACTCAGTGATGCGTTACTCTACATTTGTGGATAATTATATTTATTCTATTCATCCATTTAAGCCTATTAACATCTAATGACAGGACAATTTAATGATTAGCTGGGCATGTTTTATAGTGTAATGTCTTCACTCTAAAGCCACTCTTTCAATGTTCACACCACAACCATCATATATCTATTCTAACAGGGCTTTGTGATTTGATGTGGCCCTGGGCTTCTAATGTTTAATTTAGGCTTCGACAAAAACCACTGCCAGTGTCAACGATAATATTTGAGTAAGTAGTTTCTTGACTACTTTTTAACTATTTAACATTTTACTCAGCTAAAAACAAGTATGGATTATGCGTTATTATAAATGTAAAAATCTATTATTAATACATGTTTTTTTAAGTACTATTCCGTGTAATTATTATGCATGAGCGTGTACAAGAGTCCAGAGTATCTGCTCTCAGGCAGGAAAAACATCATCTTAGTTGCACTTAGAACTACTTGTTCAATGAGCTCTTGAATGCATATATTGATTGATACAGAAAGATTCAATTTGATATTCTGATGAGGATTCTGAAGGGCTCTATAATTTATACAGTTCTCCAACACTTTTCACCTTCCCTTCTCTGCTTAAGCATCTCCCGATAGGCTTTATGCCCCAAAGATTTCTTCGTTTTCTTTTTTTTTCCTGAAAGATGTTTGCACAAATGATGTTCGCCCCCCACTTCAGCCTGCATATAAAAATCTCATCCACTTTCCCACATTGACTCATCTTCAGACTTTAGGACTGGACAGAACTGCTATTTTAATTGACATGTACTGTAGGCGTCATTTTCTCTTTTTTTTTTTCATGTTTCCATCAAACCATCAATCTGCCATCCTAGTTTAAAGTTAAACAAATGACCGCTTGTTTCTTTCTTAACTGATATCTGATGTGAATCATGTGCTGTTTTTTAATCATACATCATAAAAGTATGTTTTCTTTTCATAAATATACCAAGTAAGTGTATTCTACTTCCTTATTACTAGACTGTTCTGTTGCTTACATGCCCTTTCAATCATTTTGACACGTCTTGACATTACTTATATATTTTTTTTTTACCATTTTGGAGAATCCAAACTTTTTTAGTCTCTTAATTGTGGTTCTTTCAAGGCAATAAATCTCCTTGCGTGTTTGCATAATTGTTAAGCCCCTCCCCTTTGAATTGAGATGAACCAGTGACAGTTGAGGATCAGTTGTACAAGCGCATTAACTCAGACATGATGTTTAATCATATGTTTTAGCATTAAATTTATAAACTGTGTGCATGGGCTACCTGTATTTGTGACTCTGATTCCTGGTATCTTGAGAGGACGGGGTATTTTTTTATTTCCTAAACCCAAATAAGACAACAACATCCAGAAGTTCAACAAAGATGTATTCTGTGTAAGTTAAAGAAACAATGCTCTTAAATCTGCTCACATCAATTTAAATAAATAGCACTAGCATTAGCTAGCTCATGCTAACAATATCTATAGTTAGTCGCTACTACTAAAGTGATTCAAGTGTGTTGTGAATTGAAGAACCCAAACAGTCAAACAGCATCTTCAAGAAGTCAACACGAGTCTGCAAGAGCCTACAAGAGTCTCTTACAGTCTAAAAAGAGTCTAATGCAGGGATGTCCAAACTCGGTCCTGGAGTGCCGGTGTCCTGCAAAGTTTAGGTACAACACCAATCAGACACACCTGGGCTAGCTAATCAAGCTCTTACTAGGCTTTCCAGAAACATCCTTGCAGATTTGTTGAGGCAAGTTGGATCTAAAATCTGCTGGACACCGGCCCTCCAGGACCGAGTTTGAACATGCCTGGTCTAATGAGTCATGAGTCTAACAAGTCTAAATTGGACAGAGATGTCCTGTCTATTATGTTTTAGGAGGGGGCAGTGGCTAAACAAGTCATGTAAATGACTTGAATATTTTATCGTGTAAATGATAAATGAAATATATGAATAAAGTTCCAAAACCTGTCTAGACAAGTTTATCAACAAAAGAGTTTCTTCAGCCTGAATGTATCCATAAAGACAAAGGCACAGTCGTTGAGACCCTGCCCGTAGCATTTGCATCACTTTGGGATCTGCCAGTGCTCAGGAAGCAAAAGGTTTAATATCTCTCACACCCTGGCTGCTAGAGTTTTGAATGACAATACTATAATTATAATATAAATTTTCACTTATATATATTATTGTTAATTTGGAACTAGGTTATATACATTTATTTACACAAGTGATAAATTTAATCATACCTTGTGGTACATAAACAGTATTGATCCTGGACTGTTGACATCTGTGATCATGTAATATTAGTGTGTAGCATGAAGACTATTTGTTTGTCTTCAACAGCAACAGAATTTAAGGCAGCTGTTCATACAGGTTAGTTCTTTATGCATTCAAACATATCTTTAAAAAGTTCACAATGTTGTTGCAGATGAAACATTCATTCATTCATTTTCCTTTCGGCTTAGTCCCTTTATTAATCCGGGGTTGCCACAGCGGAACGAACCCCCAACTTATCCAGCATTTGTTCTACGCAGCGGATGCCCTTCCAGCCACAACCCATCTCTGGGAAACACATCCATTCATTCATTCATTTTCTTTTTGGCTTAGTCCCTTTATTAATCCGGGGTCGCCACAGCGGAATTAACCGCCAACTTATCCAGCATTTGTTTTACGCAGCGGATGCCCTTCCAGCCACAACCCATCTCTGGGAAACACATCCATACATTTTTTATTCACACACATACACTACGGACAATTTAGCTAACCCAATTCACCTGTACCGCATGTCTTTGGACTGTGGGGGAAACCGGAGCACCCAGAGGAAACCCACGCAACCACGGGGAGAACATGCAAACTCCACACAGAAATGCCAACTGGCCCAACCTGGGATCGAACCAGCGACCTTCTTGCTGTGAGGCGAACATGCTACCCACTAGGCCACGGTGGCGCCCCAGATGAAACATTATATAATTTTTTAAAATTAAATTATAAATTAATCCTTAATTAATTCTTAATGGATTATCAATCTTTCTTTTCCTACACCTCTACACATCCACCATGTTTGCTGTATTATAACACTTTTTACAAGTACTTGTAGTTCAAGTCATATTCAAATTAAACTCACACATGTGGACAACAAAAGCTAAAACTGCACTTTAACCTTCTTTTGGAAATAGCCAATATAGGCTCGTTCTGAAAATGTAGCCCTAAATTAAGTTCTGGTGATTGCAAATTATGTAGCCAAAAGTACGTATGAAATGAAATAAAAAAAGTAAATAACATGGCGAGAACGTGAAAAATCTGAAAGGGTTATCTATAGGGTTATGTTTTCAGAATGAGCCTGAGTTCGAAATAGCAGACTATCTGTAACTTTAAAATATTCATTGTAACATATTGCGATTTGAGATACACAAATTTTTCTTTCAGATACTATTTAGTATGGATAGCAAGCAGAATTGGGACACGGCAGTAGAAATTCCACTGGTCTTAATATCCAGAGGAATGAACCTGCGAAGTGAGTGCCTGTGGCTGAACTGACCTCTCTGTTTTTAATGAATGCGCCACATCTGTTCGAGCAGAAGCTGAACTTGCATGAGCTTAAAAGTCATTGATAGTCAAGGTGGTGATCATGTAATTAGTAATGTCTAAGGACTGATGGTCTTGTGATTTCTGAGTGTCACCAGACATGTGTTGAGTGGTCTGTCCATTGAAATTCTTGTGTATGTCAGACTGTATAGAGGTCAGAAGTAGAATTAGCTATAAAATTGAATTTCTTCTGTCTTGCACAAAAGCATGGCTATGCTCAGGAAAGCATGCAAATGTAATACTTAAACAGTTGCTGCAGTACTGTAGAATGTATAGCGTGTAATAACATGCATTATGCATCACTGACTGAGTCACACTGAAGTCACATTTTATACATTTATACAGAAATCATGTAAAATAGGCAACCAGAAGCCCTACTCTAAATAGAACCAAATGTTAAAAAAAATAATAAACATTAGTTTTAGTTTCCCTCTCTTTACTAAAAATATACAATGTTTACAGTAAGTGTAGTTAGATCAGAAATATGAATTCAATTATTATTGTTGAACATAAACTATTGTCAATTTCACTATAAACATAATGCCTAAATTAATGTATTATTTAAATTAAACATGCTCCATTATGTGTTGTGTTTCATGCAAATGTTGTGTTCTTAAAATTAATTGCGTCCTAAAATATAATATCTTATTTTTATAATTAACAGTACATTAGTCCGTGTCTTAGAAGTAAAAACCCTCTTCTTTGTATTGGCTGCAAAATCTCAATAGCATGAGTTCATTATCAAAATTTTTACTATATTATCAATCGTGAGTGTATCATTGTTATTCAGAGCACGGCCCATATTTATAATTTCAGATATAATGGTTTTCTTTATTTACACACTTGTTATTGCTTTATATCTAATTGTATGAATAATAGACCACCGCCGCTGCTCTCTTGTCACTAAAATGCAATTTCATACATTTTTAATCAAGTGCATTTAATCTCAATCACAGACAGCTTTCATTGAGCCACTGGCGGCAGATGGATATTTTTAGATCGCAGCTTTATTTATTCGATCGGTTGAGTCAAGAGAAGTGACATTTAATTTTTGACCTACAAGACCACTATAATGTTTAACATTTATTACAGGCTTCACAACTTCAGAGTAGCTTTTCACCAAATCATTATCATGTCAATCTCCTTTCTCATTCTCCCTCTTGCGTTTGACCAAGCCGCTTGGAAATGTGATTTGCAAAGAAAAAAAGGGAACTCTGTTGAACTCTATTGTTCATTTTGGTGAATTGTGAGAATTAAGTCTTTTGAATAGTTCTTAGTGCCTTTGAGTCTGAAATGGCTTTTCAGAATGAAAAATATCTTTCTTTTTCTCCATTACATTTTACAGCACAAAGGCTCAAAATGCATTTGGAATTTAAAAACACAGTTTTAAATAATAATATTTAAAGAAATAATTCATTCAAAAATGTTACTCATCCTCCAGCCGTCCTCTTGTACGACCTTTTTTTTTGTCAGACAAACACAGTTGAAATAGTTTTACATTTTATCCATGCTGTATAATGGTGTTGGGTAGTGGCCTTTTATTAAAGCTTCCAAAATTGAATAAATCTTCATAACTCAATCCATAAACCACCCCAGAGGTTATCACGTCTTATGAAGCAGATCAATGTCTTTTTATAAGAACATATTTATCATTTTTAAGTTACAAATTCAAATCACTGATTTCTGGCAGCTGCTGAATGCACGTTCTCAACAAATTCTTGACTGTCATCTGACTTACATGTAATTTTACCACTAAGGTAGACACAAGTTTACAGCATTGTAAGAGTGATATACTGTATAACAGTATACAGTAACACCAAGCCAACTAGTTTTCTTGTTGTCATCGTTTTCTGAGGTAAACAAACTTTGGTAAGAGGCTTCTGCAAGAACACTAGTCTATTCCTGGAGCTTCTGCTATGAATGCATCTTACATCATGCCTCATACGTTGAGTCAGTGGTCTGTCGCAGAAGTTGTCGGGAATGCGCATTCAGTAGCTGATGGAAGTCAGTGATTTGAGTTTATAAACTTTGCTTTTGTTACAAAAACACATCGATCCAATTCTATATATGTGCTAACTCCCTGGTGCCATATGGGTTGCAAAAAAAAAAAAAAAAAAGTCAGCAAAACAAAAAAATAAAATGTTACCAATTTTATTTTTGAGTTGAGTTTGCTCTACTTTTGTGGGAAAAATAAACATATACTCTCCTAAAATAAGCAGTTTGTGAATAAAAAAAAAAAAACTTTTACTAGTGTCTTGATGTGCAATTTTTTATTTTATTTTTTTGAAGTTGGAATGTTCCTTTTTGCTAAAATCCCTGAAAGGAAACATCTACAGTGGAAACAAAAAAGTTTTAGTTTTTACTTAATAATGATGTATAAATAAGTGGTCTCATTGTCTTTTGCTAAAGAAATGTAATAGATCACACCTCTGAAAAGAACCGCCCAGGTGGCCTATGCAAAGTGCTTTTAAAACCCATTAATGCGCAGCATGCCGCTGATTATCCCACTTATTCCGCGATCATTTGCTAAGTTATAGACAACCGGTTTTGCTCTTTGCAGTGCAATATTTGACCAATTTTTCACCAGTTATGACATGTTAGGGCCCAATCCCAATTCTATTTTTATACCTCTACCCCTTCCCCTAGTGGAAGTCCTTTAAAATTTACCCCTAATAAATGGGACACCACTACAACACCTGCACACATATGTGGTCGTGATCTGCTGCTTAATAGATAGAGTATGGCAACTACTGTAATGATTCCAGTTGCGTTATTTTTTGGTATTTATCTTTAGGAAATCACTGAAGACATTATTATAATGATATAATGTGTCAATAAGCTAATAACTGTCCTGTGCAATAACACAATGGCCATAGTCATATATATAAACACAAGAAAACAACATTAACATTATACAAGACACTGTAAAAAGCTCATTCACAGCCACTAGACTTTTCTGACAGGGTATTCGAGTGTCATCGAGTGATGGTATCGTTGTGGGACTGCTGTACAGGAGTTATTAGTAGGGATTATAGATAGTGAAATTTAGCGGGTTTTATTTTAGCTTTTTTTTTTTTTTTAAACCATGATGGTAAAACATGAACGTGGTTATGAATGTATTAAAACATAAGCTTGTTTGTTGTAGAAAATGGTAATAATGACAAAAATACCAATTTTTGCATCTCCTGTCTTCCGTGTGCAGTCATGCTGCCATTGTAGTTGGTGTATTCTGGGAATTTTTTTTCCCTTTGGTTTCGAGTGTGGTCCTGATAAATCTCATTTTCAAAGTGTATGTAGCCCTTCCCCTTTGCCCTATGCCTTCAAGCTAAAGGGATCTGGGACACCCCTACCCCTTCACTTGAACATGCAAAACAAGGGGTAAGGGGAAGGGCTAAGGGGAGAATTGGGATTGGGCCTAGGTCTCCTAGTCCGCACATTGAATCAGCAGCCACAGCAGTCAAAGATGGAGAGCATGTATGCAAGAGAGAGATTGTTTTATGAGAGTATAAATGACACGGGAATATCTAATAGCTCATAATGATCCTACAATGCAATGTGTAAATAGGCTAAGGTATTTTGATTCATGTGCCTATGGAGAAATTACAAAAAAAAAAAAGAATAAATGGGAATAAACAGTCAAACTACTTGCTCTACAATGTGCTTGTTGTGTTTATGATGATGTCTACCATAGATGTGTATATATAAATATAGCAACATCACAGCAGAATAATGAGCTTTGTTTTATGCCTAAAAAACAATGGAAATGAATGAGGCTGAAAGATTTGAGCCAGAGAGGTACTTTTTGAGCATATTTGTGAATTGGTTAATGCCCATCTGTTCCGTGGTGAAGCACATGTTGGTGTCCTCAACATTACGCAGAGGATTGGAGGCTCTGTGAACAGTCACAGAGTTACTGTGGCTACTACTAATGGTTGAGGGAAACACATTTATTTGGAAATGTGGTCTGTCAAACTGAAGACTGACTGTAACCACAGTGCATCAAAATCTTTTTATTGCACACCTTCTAACCAATCAGAATCAAGTATTTCAACAGACCAACAGACCTGAAATAAGGCCTGATAATTTGTTATATATTGTAAATATGGTCTCTTAAGCTTTCTGACTGAGTCTCTAAAGGTTAAACCAAATTGAGGCAGAGTTGTGTGATTCTGGCAGTTTAGCTCAGAGTTTGATCAGGCACTTTCTCTAAGAGGCATAAATAAGGTATAAATAGGAGAAAATGAAAAAAAAACTGAGTTTATCAGCTCCATGTGGCTTGTGGAGGATTTGAAACGACGAGCATCTATTTGAAGTGTCATTCTGAAACCTCACAGTTCGGATCAGTCAGTCAGTGTCAAACGCAATTTTTTGTGAGCAAGTTTTGAATTTCTGTGTTAGGAAATTTGAGTCCAGAACATTTAACAGATGCTCTTATCCACAGTGATAAAAGTGCATTAGCATCACATATGAGATTGTTGTGATCAACAGATGGCGGGTATATCATTTGGAATGATATCGGCCTTGGACAGTAAAAGTGCTTCCTGTACCAAAAACAAATAAGAAATCTGACACAGATACAAAAAAATTGCGAATAAACAAGCCATGATTATTTTAATAAAAAATAAATTAAATTAAAATTAAATTTATTTTGTAATATGTTAATTAAACGTTAATAAAAAAACGACATTCAACTTTGTCTAGTTTAATCTGCTTCTCTTTGACCAAATGAATACTGAAAAAAAGTATTGTTAGAAATATTTAGGAAATTAATGTTGGATTTATTTATTTATTTATTTATTTATTTTAAGCTATTTTTAGGCAGTATGTTACTGTGCTATAATAATATAGACACGCATAATAAAGACATGCTGTTTAAAATGGAGTTATGATAAATTATATAGTTTAGGTGGATTGTTTAACCCCTTTCATCATTTTAAATAAATTATTTTTTATTCTAACTGAATATTTTTACATCAAGTAGATTACATAGACATTGTGACAAGTGTTCAAATGTTAAAAGTAGTGAGTTCTTCATTTTGTCAATTCTAAAATAAGAAATTGTGATAAATTTAAAGTTGCTAATTGTATTATGAGTTTTAAAAATGTATATTGTTTTTTAGGCATTGTGAATTCACAGCCTCTTCATTTTGAATGAGCTTAGAGTTTTAAAGCAGTTTATATTATTGTGAGTTATGAATTACATTTCAACCATCTATGAACAATGTCTTTGTGAATTGGCTTTGACTTTTAAAGTCAAGCAGTGCGATCATTTATAGTGACAAGTTAAGAATAAAAAGAGTTTATATAAATATAGTTTTAAAAGCTTTTTAAACCCATTTCATCATTTTAAATATCTTCATTTTCATTCTAAATGGGTTCCTTCTCATTGCACATGAGAAAATGTTTAAAAGCTAAAAAGTTAAAAGTTAAAGTTCTCAAATCATGAGAAATTAAAAAGTAGATTTTATGTGCTTTAAAAATCATTTTAAATGAACCACTTTTACATACTGAATGATTTCCAAAGCCTCATCGACAGAAATAGACTAAATTAGATGTTAAAAGTGAGTTTCCCATCAAGTTGTTAATTGCTTTGTAAGTTATAAATACTATTTTAGTATTTTAAGACTTTTTTTACATCCATATAACGGTGACAAATTAAATGTTTTAAAAGTTAAAAGTTTTAAAGAAAGTTATTAATAAGCTGAGATATGAATCATATTCTGCAATGTTAACCACTTTCAATGAACAAACTCTTAATCCTGAATAAGTTCAATAAAGGTGAATTATTGTGACAAAATAAATATTTTAAAAAGGTCTGAAGTCAATTGACGCATTATAATAATCAATAAAGTCATCATATAGTAATCAATAGAAATACAGTTGTGAATGGCTGGAGTCAAAGCTGTTATGAGTATGATCAGATTGTACTGTGCAGCAGATGGACAGTGTTTTATTAGCCTGAGCATGAATCTGCACTTTCTGTATGCGAGGCTGTTGTGTGTTGTGAGCAGGATGTTGTCCAGTAGCGGACAGGCTGCTGCATTGTTGATCTGCAGCCCCATCAATCACTGGACAGCTGCAGAGCCAGAGCAAAAGGCCAGCCAATCACAGCAGAGAGTTGTTGGGACGATTACAATAAAAACCTCTGGAGAGCTCAGATTTCCAGGAGAGCAGTTTCACTGTCACTCTTATCTGACTGACACACACACACACACGCACGCATGCACAAATACACACACAGATATCTATGTTACTAAGAGGAAACTGGGGACCAGGTTTCTGCTCATTTACAGCAAAAAAAAAAATAAAAAATCAAATACAAAATTTTAAAGTTTTTTTTACATACATGCCAAGTTGGGACCTGAAGCTCTGAGTGACGTCTACCTATCCAACAGGGAACCTTTATAGACTTATTTTAACCTAGAGACACGTTAACTCTGAACTATAAACTGTAATTCCAGTACTTCTGTGTTATTTGACTGCAACTTTGTAACTAACTGAAAAGTGTAAAAACCGAAGAAGAAGGCGTTCTCTCTGCAATGGTTTCAAATGTAGAATTAATCTTCAATAAAAAAAATCTAATCTGCAGATTAAGTGCATTTCGACATATAATAATTACTATAACAGGTCTATTACTTATATATATATAATATATATGGCGCCACGGTGGCCGAGTGGTTAGCACGTTCGCCTCACAGCAAGAAGGTCGCTGGTTCGATCCCCGGCTGGGCCAGTTGGCATTTCTGTGTGGAGTTTGCATGTTCTCCCCGTGGTTGCGTGGGTTTCCTCCGGGTGCTCCGGTTTCCCCCACAGTCCAAAGACATGCGGTACAGGTGAATTGGGTAAGCTAAATTGTCCATAGTGTATGTGTGCGAATGAGAATGTATGGATGTGTTTCCCAGAGATGGGTTGTGGCTGGAAGGGCATCCGCTGCGTAAAACAAATGCCGGATAAGTTGGCGGTTCATTCTGCTGTGGCGACCCCGGATTAATAAAGGGACTAAGCTGAAAAGAAAATGAATGAATGAATGAATGAATGAATATATATATATATATAAAAATGAGAAAAGAAAAAGTCTGGTTTCAAATTTATATAAATTAGAAAAGCACAGGAGGCAAAACAAACATAGCCACAAAAATGTTGATGACATTTAACAATAGAAAATTTTATTAACTTAAACAATATATATATGTGTAAAAAACTTGAATTACATGTAAATATAAAAATAAAAGTAAATACAAAACAAATTTACATCACTAAAAAACCTAAAGCACCTAACCCAATTACAGTAATTTGCAGTACCACTAAATAATGGTTATATAGGCTTCTCATATCATAACAAGTATCTGTATTCTTGGTGTGCTGAACTTCTTTTGCAGAAATATGACCGTATTTGCCTTCTCTGGTAAAATTTGACTCCTCTCCTGACTTATCGTTTGTCCTGGCCTATCATATGACCGTTTAAAATGATGGAGTACACAATACATTTCACTATAAATATTACATTTTTACAGAATAGCTATAAGGCTGATGTCAAGTCACAGTCTGTTATGCAATAACTTGCCGTGCCTGTGCTTTTTTTTTTTACAAAAGTCGTGACCGATAAAAAAAAAAAAAAGTAACTTATTTAAAATGTAACATGTATATTTTATTTCTATATTGAGGCATATTTCAAATTCTCTTCCTTCTGTGCCTCTGATTACAGAAATCTGTGTTCTGATTTGGTCCACGTACATACCAGTCATATACTGTAGGTATGCCACTGGGTTTTGGTTTATGTCTAAATATTAAAGGATGTTTAAAAGCTAAAACAGAATTTATATATTATATATTCCTGCAGGCGCCACGGTGGCGTAGTGAGTAGCACGTTCGCCTCACAGCAAGAAGGTCGCTGGTTCGAGCCCCGGCTGGGTCAGTTGGCATTTCTGTGTGGAGTTTGCATGTTCTCCCCGTGGTTGCGTGGGTTTCCTCCGGGTGCTCCGGGTCCCCCACAAGTCCAAAGACATGTGGTACAGGTGAATTGGGTAGGCTAAATTGTCCGTAGTGTATGAGTGTGAATGTGTGTGTATGGATGTTTCCCAGAGATGGGTTGCGGCTGGAAGGGCATCCGCTACGTAAAAAATATGCTGGATAAGTTGGCGGTTGATTCCGCTGTGGCAACCCCGGATTAATAAAGGGACTAAGCTGAAAAGAAAATGAATGAATGAATTCCTGCACAGACAACAGTGTTCAGATTCTGGCTATTATAGATCTGCAGAACAGTTGTTGACATTACCACTTTGTAAAGAATCTCTACATATTTGTTTTCATATTTTGTATTGTTTTGATTGACATGAATAAATAAAAGATGTGATCATAAAATAAGAGTATCCTTTTCAGAAGTTTGTGGTTTCATTGTTCAGTTTTAGCTAAACACATGGAGCTGTGAAAGCCACCCACTGTACGTTAGCACATGACTAAATTACATACTAAAACATTAGTATAGTTTGTCTTTTTCACTACTCCATGTTTGCATGTCTCTGAATGGATTGTATAGTCGAGTGTAACTGCATATTTACTCCAGCAGTTTTTATTACACTTTATCAAACTTTCTGAAATGCCCACAGCCCAAAATCCCTTGACTGAAGAACCCATACAACAATGGGGAATTAATTATTTTCAAATACGTACACCTAATTTTAATCTCATTATGCCTCCTGGGTTTTTAGCTTTTATATGGAAGACAGAATTAAGCTGAATGAACAAACCTCAGCTAATAACCAATAGTGGAAGCCGCTGAGCCACAAAGTTAATCTTGACTCAAGGGTCCACTGGCAAACATTTGATTCCTAAGATTTGATCACCCAATGAGAAGCATTAAAGGCAAAGTTGGCATGAAATACCTTTGTACCATAAACTGACCCTGTGTTATATTTATAGTTGAAGTCAAAATTATTAGCCCTCCTGTGTTTTTTTTATTTTTTATTTCTGTTTCAAATATTAGAAATTATGTTTAACAGAGCAAGGGATTTTCCCCACAGTATTTCCTATAATATTGTTTCTTCAGGAGAAAATCTTATTCATTTTATTTTGGCTCGATTAACAGCAGTTTTATTTATTTAAACCATTTTAAGGTCAATATTAAGCAATATTTTTTCTGATAGTCTACAGAACAAACAATTGCTGTACAATGATTTGCCTAATTAACCTAACTTCCCTAATTAACTTAGTTAAGCCTTTAAATTGCACTTTAAGCTGAATACTAAAATATGATGTACTGTCATCACGGAAAAGATAAAGGAAATCAGTTAATAAAATTATTGTGTTTGGAAATGTGTTGACAAAACTCTTCTATTCATTAAACAGAAATTGGGGGAAATAATATACAGGGGGGATAATAATTCAGGAGGGCTAATAATTCTGATTTCAACAGTATATATAAATTTGAAGAAACAAGCAATGCTGGTTCATGTCAAATATCACGTCAACAATCAAATTCAGTTAAGTAAGTAATTCACACACAAAAATTGAACCCTGGATCAAATGTAACAAATTAGAGAAATGCAAGACTTACAAAACATTAATCTATGGCATCATTAACTACTTTATATGGGAACCTTTATTTAATTTGAGAGGAAATCATGCAATCATTCACTCAAACTAAAACTGAATAGAAGTGTGGATATATCTTATTAAAATGTGAAATGTGAACAAGACGGATGAATGGAACCAGACCCACAACACAAACTGTACTTCTTCAAACTTTCATTGAATTTTTAAAGCTGAAGAGCGCGAGAGCAAAATGTAAAACAGGACCTTACAGTGTCATCTTTCAAGGCTAATATACTCACTGTCCTTGAATGTTTGATCAGAACAGATGGTTTGATTCAAACTAATGCAATTCTGCATGTCTTCAGGTCGTGTGAAGTTACAGCCTGAGCATATGATGTACTGTAGGATCAGTATCCTTCTTTCAGTATCCAATATACATTTTTTTAGAATATGCAAGAAGTACACAAATTGGGATCACATACAAAGAAAACAAAACATAAAAAAACAACAATACAGTACAATACAGTCAGATACTGGCATGTTTTTAGTGTGTGTAAGTTTGTGTGTACGTGTGTGTGCATGTAAAGGTAACTAGGTGGACAAGTCAGAGTACATACATAAGAATATACTCACTGTCCTTGAATGTTTGATCAGAACCTTATATATCCTTATATATATGTATAAGGATATATAAGGATATATATACATCAACAGTCACTAAATGAAGCAAATAACAGATATAAATAAAACAGAGAGAAAGAAATCAATCAGTAAGGAGTGACAACAATGATAATAATCTATTGATAGTAATAAAGACAGTAAGAAGAAAGTACCACAGTAATAATAACTGGCAACAATAATAAGTACAAATAGCTACTACTACTACTACTACAGAAAATTACTAATGCTACAACTACTACTGCTGCTTCTACAGCCGTAACAACAACTACTACTAATGTCTACTACCACTGATACTACTACAACAATGACTACTACTACTGATACTACTATAAAGTCTACTACAACTGATACTACTACTACAACATCTACCACTTCTACTACTGATACTACAACAACAACGACTGCTACTGCAACATCTATATGTAGGATCAGTATCTGAGAGGAAGCTTTTAGCAAAGTTTGAGAAACCTGTTTTTTTTATTATTGAAATTAATTGTTTCTTTGTTGCCTGATACTTAAGCAATGTCAAGGATTTTAATTAGAATTTGGGTTTATTATTAGCCCCCTACACATCATATTTCACATTTTCTCTTTCCTTGAAGTATAATTAGGGCTATTATGTACACACCAATTATTTTTCATGAAATTTTGAAGATGTGAATTCTGAAGAGGGAAATGGGTCTCCGGTTCAATTAATCCATTGCTAATAGCCTTCAGAATGAGTAAGAAAGAGCTAATACACCGCAAACCCATTAGCAACACCCTGACCAATGGCGTTGTGTTCCTGCACTAATGAAACATTAGGCACTCGTATGATCTTGTGCTCGTGTGTGCATGTGCACTGCTGAACTTTTGTGCTGCTGTTTGTTTAGGGCTGTTGCTGTAATTAGAAACTGGTGCCTGACTCTCGAACAAAGCTGCAACCTTTTAGCTCTCTACATGTTAGCTAGTTAGCCTCGCCAGCCTCAGGCTCCCATTAACCCAAGCGAACCGTGCTTCTTGGGAAACGCCATCCTATAAAACTGCATCTCAAGCCAGGGTCAGAATGAAGAGGTTGGCTGGGAAATGGAATTTGGCCTTAATTATTCTCAACCCGGGTGAACAGATGCAGGTTTTAATATGTTGTGGTGCTGCGGCTCAGCTGTGTTCGGATGTTTCATCGTGATTGTTCAACCACCTGTTCTTTGCTTTTGTTGAACCTTGATGAAAATGAACACAGTGGGAGTCTATTGTTTTTTCTGATTATGTTCTGGATAGTTTGTTGTGTTTAGTTTTTTTGCATGACTTGATTTGAATGTTTTAGAAGTAAAACTTTATTTTAATTATATATATATATATATATATATATATATATATATATATATATATATATATATATATATATATGAATGTATTATATACTGTGTGTATATATATATATAAACTACTGTTCAAAATTATAAAGTATTGTTATATATATCTTGGATACTCCCAGAAGAGACATTTATTTGATTAAAAACGTTAAGACAAATAAAAATGGCCCCTAAATATATGGCAAGCATTCATTCATTCATTTTCTTTTCGGCTTAGTCCCTTTACTAATCTGGGGTCGCCACAGCGGAATGAACCGCCAACTTATCCAGCATTTGTTTTACACTGCAGATGCCCTTCCAGCTGCAACCCATCTCCAGGAAACACCCATACACACTCATTCACACTCGGACAATTTAGCTCACCCAATTCACCTGTACCGCATTTCTTTGGACTGTGGGGGAAACCGGAGCACCCGGAGGAAACCCACGCAACCACGGGGAGAACATGCACAGTATGAACTCCACACATGAACTTCACACAGAAATGCCAACTGACCCAGCCAAGTCTCGAACCAGCGACCTTCTTGCTGTGAGGCGAACGTGCTACACCCTACACCACCGTGGCGCCCGTATATGGCAAGCATTATGATTTTAATGGCAAGCATAATGATTTTTACATCCTTATGAATTTAAACTACAGTACATAACTACAGTCTCTACTTCTCCAGAAACTGGAACTATTAGTTAACCCAAGTCTCTGGAACTCATTTGGAACTTTGCACATCAGAATATTGTAGTCAGTAAAACTTAGCAATATCATATTCTGCATTTGCTGTATTAACTTTACACATTATCATAAATGTATAAAAATACACGCAATAGTAATTTTCTGAAAAACAAACTAAAGCCGCAGCCACACTAGAGTTTGAACGTACAACATTCTGTTGTACGACACTGCGAAAAGGGGCGGGATTAAACAAAATGATTAGACATATTCGGTTAGGCTCACGCAGTCACATGATACGATTTTGCAGATCAAAGTTCACCAAGCTTGAACTTTGCAACACATCGAGCTGCAAAACTTGTGGCTTGAGATTGCGTTTCCGTTCTGATACATTCTCGTGCATATGAATGGAAGTCTATGGGGAGAAAAGTCCAGTGTGACCACGGCTTAACAGAAAAGTTCAGCTCTAGTTTTGCTGCAGTTCTTTCTTTCTTTCTTTCTTTCTTTCTTTCTTTCTTTCTTTCTTTC
>CAIGQQ010032519.1:2765-33197 GCA_903798035.1 Danio albolineatus
TATATACACAAAAAATTCACACTAAAAGAAAGAATGATTAAGACAATATCTGATTCACCAAACATGATTATCTGAAAATCTGAATTCTGAGGTTGAAAAAATAGATAGATATTGATTTAAAACATGAATATTGATTAAATCACTTTTAAAGTTATCCAAATTAAGTCCATGACAACATACATTAGCATTAAATGGAAGCAAAATGTAATTGGCACCATTGATTTATGAGCACTAAACATCTATACACAATATTTTATACGTATATTTCACCAAAAGCAGTTTATTTTATATTTGATTTTTCCCTTCTTCTTTTTTTACATTTGCCCTCAATCGGGGATTGCAATCTTTACAAGGTCTCAATTTAGATTTACATTGTAACCTTGTAAAAATTGCAATCCCCAAACTAATTAACTAATTTGCTTTAAGTATGCTGTTAAAGATGCTCATATGCTGTAATTATGCTCCATCCATTGAGCCTGAGTGTAAAACATAAGCCTAAACAATCTACTACATTTAAATGATTTCAGTAGCACAAAAAATATATTAAATACAGAATTTTATTTGTCAGATAAAGATTTTCCATGCCAGTTCACATAATTAAACAAAATAAGCCAATTCAGAAGTGTACAACATCAATTACCCAAAGGTACGTTTAAGAGTTAGAGATTAATACCTGATTGTGGAGAAGATCAGAGGCTCACACACTGCAACAGTGTGTGCACAGACACTTCATGAGTTGATATGAAGACAATTTCCCTGGAGTGGAGCATCTGGCAAAGATTTTATCAAGGCTGAAACCCAGTTAAATATATACAAGTGAAATTGTGAAATATTACAGTGAAAAAAATTACCAATCAACAGAGACATTTAAAATGATGCCAAACATGAATATAGAGCCACAAGATACACCATACTAAAAACTTGGACATTCTGTATGGAATGTGGGTGAGCTGCTCTGGTGGAGAAGGTAAAGTTGAGGGCAGAATTGGGGGCTCTGGATGCATGATCAACACAGTTGAACAACTGGTTTCCAAGCTGATCTTTTTCTCAGATTATAAAGTTTATTGTTTTATTGCACAGCAATTCTCACAAGCAGTTTGTGGGGTCTAATTATATGGAGAGATTTAGGCCCCGTTAACACTAGTGCGTTTTCATTTTAAACACACATACGTTTTGCTACCGTTAAGCCATCCGTCCACACTACACTGGAGTTTTTGAGGTGCGAAAACGGACAGTTTTGAAAACGCTGGAGAGGGCGTTTTCATTCTAAAACGCTCCTGCTGCGTCTCAGTGTGGATGGAGGGAAACGGATACCTTTGAAAACAGAGGCGTGGCTGCTGAGATCCGGTACGTGATTGGGGATTTGGGTCATTGCGTATCCTTTCCTTATTCGTCAAGCGCACATGGCTATAACGTCACCGGCAGACGGCAGACCAGTCTTCACTGTAAACACTGTATTTTTGATAGCCATGGATGTTTTATATTCATTTGTTACTTTAAGTAACAACTCAACCTCGTCATCTGTCCTCAAAAAGACCTCTCTTGCTTTCTTTACCATCGCGTTCATCGTTCAACCAGCGTTTGTTGACTAACAATAACCAAATGCCGAGCGAGACACGTGCTTCCTGTTTATACTTGAACGCGCATGCCCAAAGTGCGCGAATGGTGCGCGAATGATCACGTGATATACATTTCTGGTGGAGGGAGGTCTGTTGAGAGACTCTAGTGTGGACGCGGATTGTTTTCATGCTAAAACGGCATTTTTAAACTAAAACGTACTAGTGTAAACTGGGCCTTAGCCATCTTTACAGATTCATTAAATAAACTCTTAAAATGGTGGCTACATGGTTATTCAACAGGCTCTAGAAGCTCTCAGCCCAGAAAAAAGTAAGTTAACATTAAGCCCTGAACAACGACCTCTTAAAAAGACCGCATTGAACTGTCACTCCCAACATAACTAAGCCAAGCTCTTATTTCACCCACTGATAGTGAAAGAAAGAGATTCGTCACCCTGAGCTTAGCAGAAGCACCATCACTGCCCACAGCATCCAGACGACCACTGAGATCATCTAGCACGCTTGTCATCTCCAGTACGGCTGCTGGAAAACTGTGACTCTGCTTGTGGCTTGCATGTGTAGCTGTCATTTGTTGATAAGCTCCTCTCTGCCTCTTGATTGAATAGAGCCACTAATAGAGGATGGCACAGATCCCTTTAGCCAGAAACAGGGCCGCAGTGCTGTTTCGTTCCTCCTCCGTCCTCCTGTTGCCTCGAAAATGCGTTTAATTCCATCTCCGGCAGATCGAATTCACAGTGACCATGGAACAATTTCACACTTGGGATCTCATGCCAAACTTTGGACGGCGACGTTGCATGTTTGCTAGATGGGAATGCAGAATTCGGGGTGCACAAAATAAGACACAATTTAATATTCATTGGGAGATTTAAGGTCTGAGAGATTCTGATTTGCCAAGTATCACATGCTTATTCGAATGATATATTAACACAAGGGCAAAGCCAAATTCATTTATCTAACCCACTGAAATAGAGCTATCCGTGGAACAAAAATAGATCTACTTGACAGATCCCATATTTTTTCCTTATTGCTTGTTTCGTTAAATAAAAAAAATGATAAATTGTGAAGACATGCACAATAGAAACAGCTGCGTTGATGGTAGATTTGACAAATATTATAGCTGATTCCAAAGGAACTATGCAAATACTGTATGCACTGTTTGTGATTTCTTAATCTGGGTTTAAATGTGGTATTGATTGTTATAAGCACTCAATAGATATAGACCATCTTGAAAAATGTAAATAATAACAATGGTCCTAATGTATTTTTCAAAAAGGTCCACCTATTGATAAATAATGCTAGGCTAGCTGTTTTAACATGAAAATATGACTGAATTGCCTCTAGTTACAGTTATGAAATAGTATAATAAGAAGTGGGAAAATGTTATGGGCCGGTGACATTACCTCATTAAAATGGTCTATTAGTATTGTCATATTGTCACGATCACCAGCGATCTAAACTTCCAGAGATCGCTGGTACACACACTATCACATAAGTACTACAAATCCGCCATGTTTATGGACTACATCTCCAATCATGCAACACACACACACACACACTCCTGCTCCAAGTCATCACTGATTGCACACACACCACCTTTGGATCGTCAAGAACTATTTAAACCACACTGAAACACTCACTGTTGCTGAGTCTTGTTTACTTCATGTGACATTACAACGTGTTTCCTTGGTCTTGTTTTCCCGTGTTGCTACCTTTGCCTTGCTAACCTGTGTATCCCTGCCTGCTGCCAGCCTTTTGACTCCTCGCCTGTTCTCGACCATGTTTCTGGACTGTCTTTATGCATCTGTTTACTCCTGCTGACCACTGCTTACCTGACCTCTCTATTAAACCTGCATTTGGATCCACACCTCAGTTGTCAGTGTCACATGCCCGTGTTACACATATATGGCCAAAAAATATATATTTGTTACTGCGGTATAAGACAGATTTTCAGTTTTCTGTTTTGGTAATTTAATTGCACATTTATTTATTTGTTTGTTTGTTTGTTTGTTTGTTTATTCATTCATTCCTTTATCTATATATTTATGATTTATCTATTTTCAAATTCATTCATTTATTAATTTATTTTTCCTTCAGCTTGTACTTATTTATGAGGGGTCACCACAGCGGAATGAACCTTCAAATTACAACTTACTATTAAAAATAACTTTGAATTGAAGTTAATATTGGTTCCTGGCATATATTTCAGAATTTTGATTTATATATATTTTACTGAAATATTCAAAAAGTGTCCTGTAATCTGTTTCAGGAAGTTCCTAAATGTCATTCATTCATTCATTTATTCATTTATTCATTCATTTTACTTCAGCTTAGCCCCTTATTTCTCAAGGGTCACCACAGCGGAATGAACTGGCAACTATTCCAGCATATGTATCCAGCTATTCCAGCACATTCACACACACTCATAAACTCTGGCCAATTTAGTTCATCCAATTCACCTATAGCGCATGTCTTTGGACTGTGGAGGAAAACAGAGCAACCGGATGAAACCCACGCCAACACAGAGATAACATGCAAACTCCACACAGAAACGGCAAATTGTCCAGCCAGGACTTGAACCAGTGACCTTCTTGCTGTGAGACGACAGTGCTAACCACTGAGCCAAAAGTGCTGTCCTGTTTCCATATTTCTAGACATGAATTGCAATTTTACATTTTGAATGTTAAATCTAATGTATATCCCACTTTGCATTGCATATGAATCTTTTCTAATTAAGTTATTTACTTTCTAAATCCTCAAGAATGAAATGTAACTTCCCATCATCGTAGTGATATGACTTATAAACTGAAAAGATGACAATCTATTGCCATACCAAGAAGGAGAGATTAGTTTTAAGTAAAATTACATAATTATTCTCATGCTGATTGTACAGCGCAGTGTGACTTCCCTTGATGCTTTCAATCCCCCAAGAGTGTATCCATCATCTTCACCTGATGTACTGACAACACACACTTACACACTCACACACACAAGATCAAATGCACCTGGAGGCTGTGGCAAATCAGACTTGTCAGGTGTTCACTGAAATGAACGGAGTAAAAAAAAAACGGAATTTGATCATGCATAGAGGCTGATCAGTCAGATTTAGTTGAGCAGAGCAGTCAGTCGAGACCTGACTATGATTAAAATGCCCCCTTCAGCTTTCGGGAAACACCCAGATGACAGCTAGTAGCCAGCGGGACAAGATGTGATCATCAAGCACAGGTGCACATTAAGATACAAGACAAAGGAGGTGCTGTTATGTCTCTTTAGATTTTCTGTGGGTTTGGTTTTTTTGATGCAGTATGATTATTTTTGCACTGCTGGTACTGAATCTGTCTAACAGTCCTGGAGACATCAATTTTTCATTTTTGATTGTTTGTCTTCATACTGCAGTAAACAGATATGAGGCTATATAGATGCTGATACACAACAGCTGTTCAACTGACATTGAAGTAGGGCTGGGAGATACAACAGTTTGTTTGTTTGTTTATTTGTTTATTTATGTTTTTATTCATTCAGTTATTTAGTTAGCTAGTTAGACAGTTAGACAGGGTTAGGTTAGCATTAGTTTAGGTTAGTATCTTTGACTAACTTTAGTTCAGCCAAAAATTTAAATAGGAAATGTCTTCTTTTTTTGTTTGTTTTGCCTTGTTTGTTGTTGTTGTTGTTGTTGTTGTTGTTGTTTTTACACAAAAGAAAATATTTTGAAGGCTTTTGGAAACCAGTGGCTGATGAATTGCATAGGAAAATGGACAAATATTGCGCATAGTAGGAAATAAATACTATGAAAGTCAATGATTGCCAGTTTCCAACATTCTTCAAAATGATTTAATTTGTGTTTAACAGAGGAAAGAAACTCAAACTGATTTGGAACAAATTAATAAGGAGGTAATGATGACAAAATTGTCTACATTTGTGATTAAAGAAAGTTATGTTCTAAATTAACCACAAATAGTTTGATGGTTTAAATAAGTAGGTTAATATTGATAGTTTAGTAATTTAAATGTAAAGCAAATTTCCTTAAATATTTTGCATTCATTCCAAAAATACAAACTGAGAAACAAACTAAAATAGTTTTCAATTTATCCAAACAAGTACAATATCAGCAACTTTCATCCAGTCGCTATCAAGCATACCTGAAATACTGTATACAAGCTATAATAAAATACAGGAGTAGTTTTTCATGTTGGTATTCTGCTGCACTGTTTTCTATTGATTTTTCTATGCAAACAACTGTTTAACTGACATGTTTGACTGTTGTGTTTGCTTCTCACGTCTTTTGCAGCATCCCATGCATGAAATGCCATTCTAAAAAAATCTGGAAGTGTGTGCAAGTGAAAAGAACATCTAAAAATCTTTTCTTTTTTTCCTTTTCCTCTGAGAGAGGTCTGGATGCAGACTTGGTGCAGTTGCAAGCTGAGCTGCGTGCAATGCTTTTAATGCACACACCCAACCCCACTCCTAACAGTGACGTCACTTGCTCCATTGAGTGCATTGTGTCGGACATTGCAAATCCAACTTTTGGATTAGGACTTTTCAGATGTAGGTTGTTGTTGTTTTTTCAGATTTTTGGCACATTGCATGTTATTCTGCTGGGAATGGATATCTCATGAAGTGGTCATAAAAGGATGGAGATTATTAGTAACAATACTCCAATGGGATGTGGTGTTTAATACCTCATTTTCATTTCAGTGAAGTATGACCCTTTTTTTCAGCAAGTGGTATTTAAGGCAATATACAGTATAAATACACCACTTCCTGTGTTGTTGTTCCTCTTGTTGATTCTCTGTAAAGCAGTATCATTGGTTTTTGGAATCGATCTCCATCCCTTTGGTAATGCTGTTGTGTTAGTTTGACAAAAAAAGTGAAAGGGTGCGGTTTGCTATTTAGATACTTCTGACTGTGGAAGTGGTTTAGTACAGGACAGTATCACTCAGTGGAAACAAGCCATAAATGGAACTCAAAAGGTAAAAATGGTCCCAACATTAGCCAAAAAACTAAAAATTGTACCAACCAGAATAAAACCACCTGCCACCTGAACTGTTGATAAACTGGAGAATAGATTCACTATTTCATGTTGTTACACCAAATTTGACATCATAACAGTGAGACTCTGTAGCCTCAGTATGCTGTTACTATCTGACAAATGTGTCTCCAGTCTGCTCTTCTGCTGCTGTAGCTCATCTGCTTCAAGGGTTGATGTGTTGTGGATTTTACAAACGCTCTTATGCAGACTTTAATACCATGTATTGAATTATGTGGTTGGGTTACTGTTGACTTTATATCTACTGAACCAGGATGGTCATTCTCTTCTGACCCGTGACATTTTGAAAACAAGCCATTTTCATGAGAATTGTCACTCACTGAAGACAATCTTTTGTAAATTTTGATGGCTGGATATGAACATCCCAGTAAATCAGCAGATTCTTAAATACTCAGACTATCCTGTCTGGCAATGCAACATTCAAAGTGATTTAAATCACATGCTTGGTTTAAACATCAGCAGATTGTCTTGACCACATGCCTACAGGAGTTCAGTTTGCGTCATGTGATCAGCTGGTCAGATATTTATGTTAACAAGCATTTGAATAAACATTACTGGTGAATCACTCGTCTTTGTGGGCTAAATCTTTGTGAATGGCTATAAAAGTGTAACCTCACTTTGGTTGTATTGTGCAAAAATAAAAAAAAAAATAAAAAATGGGGAAACAACTGAAGAACATCACAGGGCAGACCACCTGGAGCACAGATACAGAGTCTAAGCACTGAGAGAGTTCAAACTGCTCCAGAGACATTGAAAGATAAAACACTTCATTTGAATTATTTGGCAAAGAGTGACTTCTCTTTTTTCTCTCTCCCCGTAGCACCTGTCCTGCAGCCAGCATCAGTCTAATTTATTCTCATGTTCTGCTAAATCTAGGGCTGTCCCCAACTAAAGCTGTTGCTAGTTGACCAGTAGTTGTTCATTGAAGCTTTTAGTCAACTAATCACTTATTTATAAAAATTAATTAATTAGGGCTACTTAAATACAGGGCTGAGTTCAAGGGCTGAAAACTTTTATAACATTGCTTTATGTTGTAGCGGAATACTATAATTATAAATTAAAAATTGACATTAAGATCTTGCACAAGCATAAAATGACACCAACAAATGTTAAGATTATGAATGTGTCATGAAAACAAAATCATGGAGCTTTGCTGAACATACGTAATTTATTAATAAAATAAAAAAAATTAAAAAGCATAACAGTTACACAAATGACAGCTTATGAAATTGCTAATACATTGTTTGTTAAGGAAACTAAAATAAATAAATATATCACAAAGTGCACAATAACTAATAAACTAAATTAAACACAATAAACAAACATGCAGCAAATCAAAAAGGCTTTAAATAGAAATAACACTGAAAACTACAAATACTATTAGCCTAAAAGACGAGCCTTAAAATTAAACATCAAAAAAAAAGTTTTGTTTAGAATAATTCTCAAATGAATTATATCATATAGCCCAGGCATCACCAATCTCGGCCCTGGAGGTCCAGTGTCCTGCAGAGTTTAGCTCCAACTTGCCTCAAAACACCTGCCTGGATGTTTCAAGTATATCTAGAGAGCTTGATTAGCTTGTTCAGGTGTGTTTGATTAGGGTTGGAGCTAAAATCTGCAGGACACCGAACCTCCTGGAACAAGTTTGGTGATCCTTGATAGCCTATATATTACACCACTTCCTGTGTATTTTTTCCCCCTGTGACTAATTGATCAACAAAATCTTTGCATTGGCCAGTTCTGGTTGACAATCAATTAGTCAACTGTTAGGGGCAGCCATGGCTAAATCTAAATGATTTGTACTCTTGCAAATTAATTAATAAACAAACAAACAAACAAACAAACAAACAAACAAACAAACAAACAAATAAATAAATAAATAAATAAATAAATAAATAAATAAATAAATAAATAAGTCCATATACACGGTTTAAAAAAAACAGTAGCAAATTAAAGATGTTCATTCTATTAATAAAGCCAAGTCCCCATTTTTTTTGTAGCACTTTATAAAACATATTTCTTTAAGACTTCTAATGAAGGATTATTTTCATATATAACTCGATAAATTCAGACAATATTATAAAGTTGTTGTTTTTTTAAGTTGGAATCATGCTTGGCCAAATAAAAGGTAACAATTCAAATAATATTTTGAACAGAGAAACTGAGTAAAACTTGAACAAGTGCCATTGGAAGCAATGTTATTATTGAATATTAGAGTTAGTGTCTTTTAGAGGCCATGAAGGAAGCTGAAGTAGACAATGACAAGGAATCTACCCTCCATCAGGTGAGAGAAATCACCTTGGAAGAAACCAGGCTCATATTTTAGGAGGATCCAATGCCCCATGTCCTAAATGAACAAACACAGTGTGATATTGATTGGGATACATCACAACATTAGAAGGAAAGGAAGAAATGTAGTCTGTCGAGCAGGTTGATACATAGAGTTGCCATTTAGCCAGTATTAAATGACTGGCTGTCTATTGGCTCTAAGCAAAAAAATAATACAGTGTTCTGTTTCTACAAGCATATAGTAGGGAGTTATTAATAACCTCCTGTGTGCTCTTTTCATTGTTTTTTTTTTTCTTGTATCTGCTGTACATTTTTTATGTGCAAGCCACGCATGCCTCAAACGTGTGCATATTAATGGCATCCATTGACAATTAGTCTATTGTTCGTTAATTGTTTGGTATCTCTAATTTGCATATTAAAAATAAACAGAATAAAAAGAACCCCATGACATTATCTATGCAATTGTTTTATTATATTTCGCATTGTAAACGAATATGCTATTCTGAGCTTCTTTAATCAGTCTGTGTAAATTGCATGTAAATGGGACCTCAAATGTATCTTCTGTGTTTGCTCTATGCTGGATTTTATTTTTTACACTCACACAAAAATCGCTGAGCTAGAAACAACCCAATATGCAACCCAGTGGTTCTTAATATTGGACAGAACACATGCTGGGCTAAAGTAGTCCAGCAAGTTGGCTTACACGTTTTAACCCAGCAGGCTGGATTACACAGTTTAACCCAGTGTCAACTCATATTGGCTAAAAGCTGAACTGGAATTTACATCATGGTTGCTTTTTACGTTTTAAAGGGGACACAAATCACAAGTGTGCTGCTGTAGGGATGGCATTTGACTACAGCAGCACACTGTAGTTCTGGCGAATGACTAAGTTAGCTGTATGATAGTGAAAAAACTATACATTTCTTGTCAAAATATTCCTTTTATACCAATCTTATACCAAAAATGGAAATAAGGGCAGTTTTAATTGCTAAAACGTTGATATTATGTTATTATGTGATTGTAATGTACTGCAATATGGAGCAACTAAGTGTTATTGTTAAGTAAATCACAGAATACTTGAAAATTAAATGAGTTAATGACAATAATTTGCTATGGTTACAAGAGAATTAGTTACAAATTAGCTGTATAAAATGATAAAACATGAAATGATTAAAAAAAAAAAACATGATATTAATTGTTCCCAGCTTCAATGTAAAATAAAGTTACAGAGAGGGAATGGAGGGATAGATAGAGAGAGGGAAGGAGAGCAGAGAGTAGGCCCCAAAGAGAGCCTGATAGCAGTAGAGCCAGAGAAGACTCTCGAGCAGAGCAGGAAAACGAACCAGAGCAAAGTATACAATCCAATTTTGTGTCTACCTTGACCATGTGACCAACTCCAAATACTGAGACATTTCAACTGACCAATCCATAGCTTCATCCACACACATCTTCAAGAGTTCACACTTAGCTGATGATTGATAATAAAGCGTATTTGGCATGCTATCCCGGGAGAGAGCTATCCTTGAGCTCGGGGCTCCCTCCCATTTGAAGGGTGAGAGGAGAGTTTCTCCCCTACTTGTGAACGTGCAGAGATATCTGGTTAATAGTTGTCTTTAGGATTGACAGTGTATCTATACACACTCACACTAAACTTCATTCATTTTCTTGTCGGCTTAGTCCCTTTATTAATCTGGGGTCGCCACAGCGGAATGATCCGCCAACTTATCCAGCATTTGTTTAACACAGCAGATGCCCTTCCAGCCGCAACCCCTCTCTGGGAAACATCCATATATTCTCATTCACACACATACACTACGGACAATTTAGCCTACCCAATTCACCTGTAGCGCATATCTTTGGACTGTGGGGGAAACTGGAGCACCCGGAGGAAACCCACGCAACCATGGGGAGAACATGCAAACTCCACAGAAATGCCAACTGACCCAACCGAGGCTCGAACCAGCAACCTTCTTGCTGTGAGGTGAACGTGCTTCTCACTACGCCACCATGGCGCCCACACACTAAAGTTTTTACACTGAATTTTAAAAGTGATTGATTTTAAACTGTCATGACACAAAAAGAAACCGGTTCAGTGCTTATGTGATGATGGGAGCCAGTCTTTAGATATAATTCCTTTAGTAGATTGATTACAGAGATGCATAAAAATCCACTGCAAACCAAGTTTAATTCAATCGCAAAAACATTGAACAGGTGCCTTTCACTGTTATCATGTCACACATACTGCGAGAAAACCAATTTCTACATAAAACAGGCTTTAAATACTTTGGGAAAGAGGCCGTTTTGGCAGGATGGAAGAGCAGCATGAATGAGAGAGGCATGAGATAATGACCATGCTGACTATTAAAGTGATGTGCCTTCCTCGGGCAAGGTGAATCAGACTCATAACCCGCCTAAACAGCCAGTGTTTCCCACAGAAAGTCTGTTCTTAATATGCAGGCAACGAAAGGAAAATTGGTTTAAAAATAGCCTTCCTTGAGCACTCCTACATACTACGCTAAATAAACACAGATAATGAGCATAGTACCGACTTAAATGCAACTAATCGTACAGTAGTAGATCCTCTTTGTTTGGCTTGTATTAGCTGAATTATTCTGAATGAATGATTAATTAGATTTTGGTCATTCATGTGGTGAGCTTTGTGATATTTGCTCAGGCCAAAGGTATTTGTACAGGGGAAAATGTCACATGGACAAGTAAATCCATTTTGTGACATGCTTCCATTTCGTCTTCCTCTCTGGAATAGGCTGAAATTTGTTTTAGGATTGAACAATGATTTGCAGGTCTCTCAGTAATGTGTCTTTGCCCCGATCCTGAAATACGATCCATGAATTCCGCAGTTTCAGCCTTCCAGATGTACCTCAGAGAATCAAAACCTGATTTTCCTCCTCTGAGCCGATCTTGGAAACTCCTTTGTGGCGATCGCTAGTCAAACTGCCTTTTCAGTGCCAAAATTATGACCGTCAAAGCTTCCAAACTAATAATGCCACATAAATTTTCAATACAAGCTTCTACAAAGAGAATTATAGTGCTGTGACTGCAGTGACGCACAGAAACTAATGGATAGGGATGCTTATGAAGGCATAGTCATAAATGACCAGAATAGCTTTGCTAAATCTTTAGTTCTTTGGCTTATTCTGCAGTAATTTAACCTGTAAGTGTAGCTATAATAACACACCAGTGAGTCATTTCCTCATTCACTTTTTGACTTTTAGTAAATTCAAGACACGATCAGTTGATTTAAAACCGTGCTGTCAGCCCGTACAGGCCATGTCTTTGTACCTTGGCATGTAGTAACTATGGTTCGCATTGCCCACCTTGTCATTTAACTGACACTTTTATCCAAACATCCAGTACATTTATTACAGGGTCAATCGCCTTCATGTCCTCAGGTTAATAGCTGTGCTCAAGGACGCAGTGATTATGGCTCTTGGCAGGGTTCTGAACCTACAACCTTTTGGATTCCAGCCAAGATCTTTAACCACTAGGCAATACCATCATTTGTACTATCATTTCTTATCATCTTCTCTTTACTTTGCTCTTGCTGTGCTTTATTCAGAGTCAACTACCACAAACATTTTGTATAAAACGATACTGTTTTTTTTTTCACATTTTGTATAAATGATACTAGTCTTAAAGGGATAGTTCAGGGATAGTTCACCTTAAAACCACACCATAAATCCCATAGCACCTCTCCTGCAGCTACAGTAGCACCAGTCTAATTTATTCTCATGTTCTGCTAAATCTAAGGCCCCGTTTACACTAGTGCGTTTTTGTTTTAAAACGCATAAGTTTTGCTACGGTTATGCCATCCATCCACACTACACCGGAGTTTTCGAGGTGCGAAAACGGAGCATTTTAAAAACGCTGGAGAGGGCGTTTTCATTCTGAAATGCTGCTGCAGCGTCTCAGTGTGGATGGATATCTTTGAAAACGGAGGCGTAGCTGCTGAGATTCGCTATGTGATTGGGGATTTGGGTCATTGCGTATCCTTTCCTTATTCGTCAAGCGCACATGGCTATAACGTCACCGGCAGACGGCAGACCAGCCTTCACTGTAAACACTGTATTTTCGATAGCCATGGATGTTTTATATTCATTTGTTACTTTAAGTAACAACTCAACCTCGTTGTCTGTCCTCAAAAAGACCTCTCTTGCTTTCTTTACCATCGCGTTCATCGTTCAACCAGCGTTTGTTGACTAACAATAACCAAACGCCGAGCGAGACACGTGCTTCCTGTTTATACTTGAACGTGCATGCCCAGAGTGCGCTAATGGTGCGCGAATGGTCACGTGATATACGTTTCTGGTGGAGGGAGGTCTGTTGAGAGACTCTAGTGTGGACGCGGATCGTTTTCATGCTAAAACACCGTTTTTAAACTAAAACGCACTAGTGTAAACGGGGCCTAAGGCTGTCCCCATATAAAGACTTTTAAAAAAATGTAAATATTTCCTTAGCTATTTAATATTTGTGTAAGTCAATTATATAAATAAACTAAATTAAACACAACAAATATACAGAAGCCTGAAAAGGCTTACGAGAAATAAGATTGAAAACTGCAAACACAACAAGCCTTAAACGAAAACATCAAATGAAAAAAAATGGTTTCATTCAAAAGTTCTCAAATTAAATATATTAAATTGGGCATACACTGTAGCCTATACATTTCTCCACTTCCTGTGTACCATTGAAAACTTGTTCGATCAAGCCCGTTCTGGTCGACAATCATTAGAGTCAACTATTAGGAGCAGCCCTAGCTCAATCTGAATCATTTATGAATAAATCTAAATACATAAATAAATTGACTATAATCAGAATAGGAGATTAAAGATGTTTGTTCCATTAATTAGGTCTAGTCCCCCAATATATTTTGTAATACTTTATATAACACATGCTATTTTTAGACTTTTAATAAAAGATTGTTTTCAATTCCAGTTAACATTCACAATGTTAACTGGATAAATTCAGAGAATATATTAAAGTTGTTTTTTTTTAAGTTGGAATCAAGTTTGGCTAGCTTAAAGGTAACAATTCAAATACTATTTTGAAGAGAGAAACTGAGTAAAAGAGTGGGAACATGGTGGCGCAGTAGGTAGTCACAGCAAGAAGGTCGCTGGTTCGAGCCTTGGCTGGGTCAGTTGGCATTTCTGTGTGAAGTTTGCAGGTTCTCTCCGTGTTGGTGTGGGTTTCCTCCGGGTGCTCCGGTTTTCCCCACAGTCCAAAGATATGCGGTACAGGTGAATTGGGTAGGCTAAATTGTCCATAGTATATGAGTGTGAATGAGAATGTATGGATGTTTCCCAGAGATGAATTGTGGCTGGAAGGGCATCCGCTGCGTAAAACAAATGCTGGATAAGTTGGCGGTTCATTCCGCTGTGGCAACCCTGAAATAATAAAGGCACTAAGCCGACAAGAAAATGAATAAATGAACTGAGTAAAAAAGAAACTGAAGAGAGAAACAAGTAAAACAAGTACAAGTGCTGTTTAAAGCAATGGTACAAATCTTAAAGGGATAATTCACCTTTAAACCACAATTTTTTTACAGTTCACTCATCCTGAAATTGTTCCAACCAACACACCAAAAAATGTATTTTGGAAAATGTTAGAAACCTGTAACCATTGACAAGTGAAGGATGAATAAATGATGACAGAAAATCAGTTTTGGTTGTACTATCAGGAATCAACATTCACTCATTAGGCAGTTTGACTTCTTTATTTTCAGAAATTAGGATGACACAGTGGCTCAATGGCAAGTCCCGGCAGTTAGGATGACACAGTGGCTCAATAGCAAGTCCCGGCAGTTTCTCCCATGAAACCAGTCCAAAGATATGTGCTATAGGTAAATTAAATAAACTAAATTGGCTGTAGTGTATGAGTGTGTATGGATGGTTCCCAGTACTGGGTTGCAGCTGGAAGTAAAACATATGCTGGAATAGTTCATGGTTCATTCCGCTGTGACGACCCCTGATGACTAAAGGGACTATTCCCAAGGAATTTTGAGAAGTTACCATATTACCAAAGTTATAACTTTGATTTAAACATATTTATTATTATTCTGATTTTGAATCATTGAATCGCTTTCAGCTGTTCCAAAAGCAACAGTGAAAAGTGCTCCTATTAAAGAGTTTATTTCAGTTAATAGATTTTAACATTAATGTCAAAAACTCAGTTTTCATAGATATCTGTGTTTATCTTCACTACCTGAAGCAAATCACCTTGATTCTAACATTGAGAAACAGGAATGATTTATTTTTCATCTGTCACTTTACTGGCATGCATTCTAGTAACATGCTAATTCATGCTAAAGCATGGTAACAACATGCTAATTTATGCTAAAAAAGCAACTCAGAATATGATATATTAAAATGAGAGATCATATAGGCATATGAGACATTATTAGTCATACTATCCGTCAAACAACATGTACACTTGCATATTAAAACAATAACATGCATATTGAACTTTTTTTTCAGTCCACTGAATTCTTTTTTCATGGCTGAAACTCTGAAAATGGCTAAATGTTCATCTTCACTGCAGCAAATCTGAATGCTTTAACAATGAGTCCTCAATAAAAACTGTAATGTGTTATTTTCTTAAATCATTAATTGTGTGTTTTCTATCTGTCACTGTAATGCCATGCAGATGACAGTAATTATGCTGGCTTGACACTATAGTGTCAGCTGTAATTGGGTGCTTCTGGTATCCACCAACAGGTTGAGAAAGCACACATGACAGAGTGTACTGTTTTAGCATAATTTAGCATGTTGTGCGAATGTTTCTAAAATGAATAGCCTGCTGCTAGCATGAATTAGTATTCTGCTAAAATGTTCTCAACATGAATACGCATGTCGTTAGAATGTTTTAGTATAAATGAGTATGTTGCTAACATAAATTAGCATGCTGCTTCAATATCTGTAGCATGATTTAGCATGTTACTAGTTTAAAGTAGCATATAACATACAGTATATATATACATTATAGTCTCATATGTGTGAATTTGAGTTATTAGTATGACAAATATTATACCTAATGCTTTGTAATGCTACAGGTTAACCATGAAAAAGACTCAACAAAGTGTGTCAGAATGTGAGGTGTATAAATAGTCCAAGTAATGAGTCAATCATGAGCTTCAGCTGTGTGTGTGTGTTTGTCAGTGTCTGAATGATTGTCAGCTGTGGCAGGAGTGATGAGTGGAAAGACTTCTGGGAGTTGTAGTTTATATCAGTGGCGCATGTTTAGTTCTACAGCGTTCTGCAAAGTTTAGATGACAGTGACATTAATAGTCGAACAATCATAATCCAGACAACATGTACACTATGATATTTAAACAAACACTGAATAGAACACAAAGTTATTTCCATCCATTAACTTCTATTTTCATACGCAATTGTTGTCTATGACTGGATGTTCCTCTTCACTCCCTAAAGCAAATTTGCATGTTTTAACATTGACTTCTCAAGAGAAACTGTAATGTTTTATTTTCTTAAATCATTAATTGCCTGTTTTCCATCTGTCTCCATAATGTCATGCAGATGACAGTAATTATGCTGGTTTGACACTATGATGTCAACTGTAATTGGGCGCTTCTGGTTTCCACCAACAGGTTGAGAAAGCACACTTGACAGAGTGTACTGTTTTTCACACGTCCTCTGGGTACTAGTGAAAACGAGCATAATAAAAGACGCAGTTCTCAGTTTGGACAGCCATCTGTTTGAAGGCATTTCTGGTCAAAAGAATGATTTGACTTGGGATT
This sequence comes from Danio albolineatus, assembly GCA_903798035.1. Taxonomy (NCBI): domain Eukaryota; kingdom Metazoa; phylum Chordata; class Actinopteri; order Cypriniformes; family Danionidae; genus Danio; species Danio albolineatus. The sequence continues at coordinate 19,447 of CAIGQQ010032519.1, forward strand.
TGGAGACAAACGGCTAAATATTGCTTGTAATGTTGAGTGAGACGTCAGATGTCTGCACCCTCCTCACATATGAACCAGTTCTCTCTCCGTCCAGGGTTTCTGATTGAGTGTACGGCTGAAAGCAAATATAATCGGATGTGTTTTCGTATTGAATGCACCAAACTGCCGCTATCAGTCACTCTGGCTGAGGCTCTACTGGGACAGTTTGTGTCTGGAAGCTGTCTTTGCATATGCCATATCATTTCTTGCCATTCATCATTGGCATACTTGTCCAGATTGGCATATCCTGTTGTCTGAGAGGAAACTAGCAAAATAGGATGAAATCTGATACAGTGGACGTTTTTGTAATACTTGTAGTACATCTTGAGTTGGCGTCAGTGCTTGGATGAATGTACGTTATAAACTGTCAGTCATTGCTTTGTGAGTTTATAACCATATGATGTAAACACCACCACAATTTACACATGAAGAAATGAGACTAAGGAGACTATGGGCTCTTTTTTTAAGGGTCTAAGCATATAGTCTAAAGCACATGGTGCAAAAACATTAAAGGGGTGGTCCACTATAATATCATATTTGAAACTTTAGTTGATGTGTAATGTAGCTGTGTGAACATAACATCTCTGAATGTAAGATGCTCAAAGTTCAATGCAAAGGGAGAGTTAGCTTAGCAAAGCCTACAGTGAATGAAGTTTGGGGGTTGCAAAAAATTACATCCTTGTTAATGATTATAATGGTCATAAACCCTTCAGGTTACAAGCATACACCCCGTGCAGCAAAGGGGCGTGGCCAGATGTGCTGTTATGTTATAGCAGGACGCTTCCTGGTGAGATGGAGCCAATCCGCAAATCTCAGCACTTTATGTTAGCTGACCAATCAGAGCCTCTTTAGGGCGTTTTCATGTTAGCTGTGTAGCTGTATATAATTTATACTTTTTATATATTAAAAAGATATATGAAAAAATAACATGCTTTTTCACAAATGAAGCATGAGCACACATTGTTTTGCACCCCATAAACACAATCAAGCTTTAAAAATACACTCTGGACCACCCCTTTAAGGGCGTGCCCGAATTCACTTTTGATATTTTAAGGATGAAAAAATGAGCTTTGCGCCTTGGCGCATGGTATAACAGGGTTGTGCTTATTCTTTCAAGTTATGGGTGTGTTTTGAGCCTAATGTGCATTAAACCAATCAGTCTCGTCTCCCATTCCCTTTAAGAGTCAGTTCTGTCGTGCCATGGTGCATTTGCTATTTACATAGCAGACTTTGTAAGCGGATAAGCTGAACGCTTCGCTAGCAAGAAAAGAGATAAGCAGACAATCTGCAGCAATGGGATAAGAAATAAGCCTACTCCTCTTTACTTTCTCTTTACTTTACTTTTACTCCTTACTTTACTCCTTTACTTTCGTTGAGTAAGGAAACAGTGGAAACTTACTCCACTGAAGACGTCCATTAGCCTACATATTGTTTCAAAACTATTTCTAAGTTCAGTTCTAATTTCGAGCAAACGAACAGATGAGCAATAATAACAAAGTGTGGTAATTTTTCTTTTTTACAGTTATATTCAAACACGACAGTGGAATGAACCGCCAACTTATCCAGCATTTGTTTTTCGCAGCAGATACTCTTCCAGCTGCAACCCATCACTGTGAAGCACCCATACACTCTCATTGATACACATACACTACAGACAATTTAGTGTACTCGATTCACTTAGTGCATGTCTTTGGAGAAACGGAGCAACCAAAGAAAACCCCCGTGAACATGGAGAGAGCATGCAAACTACACACAGAAATGCCAACTGACCCAGCGACCTTCTTGCTGTGAAGCGACAGCGCTTCCCACTGCGCCACACATTTCTTTCAGTATACTTTTGAATTTTTTTGACATTACTATAAGTATTTTTACTATTTCTCATCATTTAAATATATATATATTAATTTTTATTTTGTTACATTTATCAAAATGTTACATCTAATTTTGATAAATAATGTTCATTGCATTACTCTAGTCTCATGTGCGTTACCATAATGGTGTTTACTAACACTCTACTGTACATATTAGCATTTTTCTGCTTGAGGAAAGCATTAATATGAGCTGTTTGTGATAAGCATTGGCTCATCATGACTTTCTCATCACCACATGCTTCTGGTTGTGTTTTTGTCTGTGTAACAATGGTGCAATGTGTAGATTGATACTGTATGTGTAGTACAAACATTGCTGCATTAACACTATAAATTACTGACAAAAATCTCTTGTAAAATCTAGATGTTTTTAATGACTTCTACCATATTTAAACTGTAAATTTCTGGCAATCACAGCTGCTGTTTTATTTTAGCATATGTTTCCTTTCTTTACAGTGTACAGTAAGTGTATAATGAATATACTATTAAAATGCTGTTTAAAATGTTGTTTTTATATTCCGTTTTAATTTTGTTTCAAATAATAATAACTCATTATTTTTGCCTCTTGATTTTGAGTCAAATAATAGCATAATGCTACACTGGGCTTGTTGCCATTTACCTTTAACACATCATAACAGTGCTTGCAGTGAATGTAATCATTATTTATAGAGATGTGCTGTTGAATATGCCAAGCCTTATTTCTTTATAATTTGATGGTGTGTTGGACATGTCACCCACTGCTTTTATCACTTTTTCTCTTTTCCTTATGAAACTGATAAACCAATCATCTCTTAATATATAAACACATGAAGCCACATATCTTGAATTCTCTTGAACATAATGACTAATTCAGTGCTATTTCTCTCCACACCTACTGGGAAAGTGTACTTGTCTTGGCATTTTAGCCTTGTAACCGTGAAGCCCTCAGACCTGAGTAATGACCAGCGGGAGCACGGCCTCCATCCTCCAAACGCTTTGACTCTTTAATATACCAGTGTTAATAGAGCCTGCAGTCAGAAAAGGTCTTCCATCATGTGCATCTCAGCTCAGTAAACATTGGCTTCTCTCATTTCTTCCTGCATCTTGTGGCAAGGGTGCTTTTACTCTCCTAAAATAGATAGATTTGAAATTGAAGTGCTGCTTCACTGCTTTGTATTGGGTTATTTCATGTGATCAAAATGTTTCTTTCTCTCTCTCCCTCTCTGTTTTTTTCTTCTGCAGAAAAATGTGATGAAGCTCTGGTCACACAACTACTCCATAACGCCTTCACCAGCTCTTCTGTGTTCGCTAGTAGCTATGTACCAGGATACGCCAAACTTAACAAAAGAGGAGGTACTGTAAATGTTTTCTATAATACAGGGGTGCACAAACTTTTGCTTATGAAGGGCCAAAAACCAAACTTGAATGAGGGAGGTGGGCCGAAGTTAAATATAGCATTAAAACTGCAATAGTAATTTCCAAATGTTTTAATTTAAAAACAAAATAGAAAAAACACTTAAATCGTATTAATAATACTTTTCACGTTTTATAATGAACTTCTTACATTAAAAACATATTTATAACACAATGGTCTTCAATGCTGGATACATGGGATAAACATTTATTTTCAGTTGGCTTTTTTGTAGCTCAAAAATTAAACAAACAAACAAAAGGTTACGTTAAATTGACGATTTCTGTTTATGGCATTCGCCCCAACCTTCCTATCATTAAATCTCTTCTCAGATTGAGTGGCAGGCCAAATCAAAAGTTACCTTGGATCAACTTTGGCCCTCGGGCCCTACTTGGTGCATCTCTGCTATATTAATTACTCATACTTGGGGCCTGACGGAATCTGAGGACATTTTTTGCTGTTTTTGCACAGAATTTTGTTAAAAATATGCAGATTTATGCAGAATGGTTTTGGGAGTATCATAACTAAAACCTGAAATAAAAAGTAAAAAAATATGAAATAAAAAGTAATACCTTTTTAACTTTTATTTAATGTTTACAATGCGAATCCAGTTAGATCCACTTTATTGGTAAACACATTAGTCAAAATTATTATTGAACAAAGCATGTCTCTCATAATAAATGTCTACTAAAAGACAGAAAATATTACTTTACAAATTATATTGTAAATAAATCATATTAATATGTGCATATTAGTCAATATTATTATGGGAAAAAAATTGAAAACTGATCAAATATAAATTTACACACATTTACACCAGTAAATAAACAGAATCAATGATGGGATAAAAATCTTCAGAAAACTGCATGTGCAGATTCCATGTGGGCCCACTCATACTGTACACATATTTATATGCAACAGTGTGACTTGCAGAATTAACAGACCATTTGCCACATATTTGAAAGTGTCAAAGCAGATGAAAACAATGTTGTATAAATTGGGTTATTATGCAGACTGAACCAAAGACTACATTCGCTATTATTTCCCTGTGTGTTTAAGAGTAAAGTTCAACATAACATACCTCACTGTTGACAAAAGCTTGACAAAAGGACTATTCAGCATGCACTGCTCAGGTCAGATTCCGATTGGTTTGTGCAAAGTCGAACACACCTCATACAAACATGATACAAGACAAAGGAACATAATGACAAGATCATTCATTCGGTTATTTTCCTTAGTCTCTTTATTCATCAGGTGTCACCACAGTGGAATGAACTGCCAACTTATCCAGCATATGTTTTACACACTGGATGCCATTTCAGCTGTAACCCAGTACTGGGAAACATCCATAAACACTCATTCACACACATGCACTACAGACAATATAGCTTATTCACTTCACCTATACTGCATGTCTTTGGATTGTAGGAGAAACCGAAGCACCTGGAAGAAATCCACACAAACACAGAGCGAACATGGTAATACCACACAGAAATGTCAACTGATCTTGAACCAGCAGCCTTCTTGCTGTGAGGTGACCACCGTGTCACCCCTTTGACAAGATCATACAAGGGAAAATAGGAAACACAAGACTAAACAGACATGACATCTTTTTTCTCATTCACATTATCTGTTTCAATACCTTCAAAAACACTCTTGGGCTGTTGTGTGTTTATTTTTTATTTTATTTTATTGCAAACAATATATTACTTCAATATAAACCTCAATTTCACAGGTGCTCAGATGTAATATAGTTTTGTGTCAGTCCAATAAACATCCATGCAGTATACGACACCACAGAGTCATTACTTCAATAACTCCAGCCGGGAGTTATTGCGTGAATTACTGAATTACAATGGCTCATCCCATTATGCCAAACTGTGCTTTCGGAAAACACTATGTGCTTAAGACTAATTGAGCGAAAACCTACAACAGATGTGACAATGTTATGATTTAACTCAGTGATATGTGCGCAATTCACATATTTATTATTTCACATATTTTTTGGTCTTGTTGTTTTGTTTCTCATTACTCAATAAAAATTTTGTTAAATTGAAATGGAAGTTTTTGTGTCCTTGCAGGACTTCTCTGAAGTGTAGACTGGCATCTATGACAAAACAAGGGCTATATTGTTGTTGTTATGTGGGAGAAAGTTAAAAGAATTGAACCTTCAGCTAATTGTGCGTCAGAAGCTTTATTTTTGCTTGTGTTTTTGTGGTGTTAGGCTCCCAGGGGAGAGTAAATTCAGATCCAAATGGATGTTTTATATATGAGGCTCTCTGTGGGAGTCTGTAGAGGCAGTGGGGCTGATTTTAAAGGCTTTAAATTGCATGTTATTTCCAAGCTCAATGAGTCACTGGGCTCTATTATGTATACAAAATACTGTAATATTAATTGGCACTGTAACTCTGCCTCATATTACACATTTTTATAAAAGCACTTAGGCACAGTGTGACATCCATACAAATTATTCTACCTTATTCTACCATGAGGAGACACAGTACTGCTTATGCTTTAATAAAACCGTGTTCTTGGACTGTGTGTGTGTGTGTGTGTGTGTGTGTTTTGATTGGGTAGGAGAGGTATTTCAATGTTGGGGTGGTTTATGAGGACATGCCTTGTGTCCTTGTTTATTAAAACTGTAAAATCATACCTAAACAGGTTGTTTTCACCTTCAAAATTTGCCATATTGGGTTTAGGGGTGGGTGCAGGGTAAGGTAAGGGTTAGTATATAATAAGTACAGTAGTATACGATATAAGTTTACATTATTGACCTTATTCTTCAATGCGGAAGTGCACTTGTTTTTTCGATTGTTTTAACTTCCGATTGCGTTGCCTACGGGAGAAACAACTAGGAATAATAAACATCAGAAAACGGTCGAACTACTTACTCTACAAACAAGTGTTTGCATGACTACACAGATAAAGCAGAATAATATAATAAGAAAACATCAGTTTGCAACATCAAGCAGCATAACGAGCTGTTTTTAACGTCTAAAAATCAATGGAAGTGAACAAGACCGGAAGAGCTCATACGCGTAGAATAAAATCAATTGAATATATTACGCATTATTGCATGGTCTGTTGAAATTCTTGATTCTGATTGGCTGGAGGGTGTGCTATATTTTGTTGAAACACACAGGTAGTTCCAGTCAGTTGTGATCACAGTTCGAAATAAATGCGCTTCTCCCAAACGTTTACAGTTACTATAGCAACTCGCAAGTGCTGCGCATGAAACCGATGAGGGCTATTAATAGTGGACGGGAAATCCGCAAAATTTGGAAAATACTTATAAACTATGCTACAAAATCAAGTTTTAAGAGTTTTTCAAGCGAGAATATAGTTATTTTAAAGTCAAATCGGCAGTTTATGTGTATGGATAGCGCGTCTTTAAAAATGTTGGAAGCTCCAGGCAGTCAGCGGCAGCTCCGCGAATGGCTCTCCCGAGGGAAGCTTTATGTCGGCCAGAGAATCTCCGGTTCTACGCCGCTGGATCTAATCTCTTGCATCTCTGTTGTTAAAAGGGGATATATAATTAATCTTCAGTCAAAAACGGTCAGTCTTTGGACAGCTGCAACCCATCTCTGGGAAACATCCAAATATACTCACTCACACTCATACACTACGGACAATTTAGCCTACCCAATTCACATGTCTTTGGACTGTGGGGGAAACCGGAGCACCCGGAGGAAACCCACGCAACCACAGGGAGAACATGCAAACTGACACACAGAAATGCCAACTGACCCAGCCGGGGCTCGAACCAGCAACCTTCTTGCTGTGAGGCGAACGTGCTACTCACTACGCCACTGTGGCGCCCAACATAATATTTTACTAGATGTTTTTCAAGATACTAGTATTCAGCTTAAAGGGCAATATAAAGGCTTAACTAGATTAATTTGGTTAATTTAGGGTAAATAGGCAAATCATTGTTTAACAATGGTTTGTTCTGTAGACTATCAAAATATATATATATATATATATATAGATAGAGGGAGATAATAATATTCTCCTTGAAATGCTTTTTTTTATTATTATTAAAACTGCTTTTATTCTAGCCCAAGCAAAACAACTATTATCAGAAATACTGTGAAAAATTCTTTGCTCTGTTAAACATCATTTGGGAAATATTTAAAAAAGAAAAAAACAGGCGGCTAATAATTCTGACTTCAATATATTGTATTCTGTCAAACAGAGCTTACATATTTCTGGCACTTCACCTTAGGAAATATCAGATCACTGAAATATGAGCACTCTTTTAAACAGTAGCTCCGGTTGACATGTTATTCTATCCGTGGTATGCACACAATAATCACTGCCATACATTGATCTGGCCATCAGCTGATTTTTGTTTTGTTTTAATTGTATCATACTGTATATTGTATTAAAAATATTTAATTTTAAATAAAGCTAGAACGAATAAAGCTGAATGTTTTATATGATGAATCAATACTAATAATTTGTATTATATTAATTATATAAAGAATCATTATATACATATTGGTTGATATTTAATGTTTAAAGATTACATTTACAGTATTTATCCTTCCTCTTTTTTTATTTTGGTAGCATACATATTGATTAAAACAGCCATTCATTGGTTATTGGCCATATAATTTAGATAACACATTCCTCAAAATATCTCTTTTTGTGCTTTACAAAAGCCATGCACACACGCACACACATACATGAACACACAAACAAACAAATAAAATAAAGTCTGTTTGAAGGGTGAATAAATAAAATATGAGGAAAGGTATTTATAAAATATTGAAGAGCTGTATCACGTTTTGGTTAACAATAGAACACATTTTGATAATCAGTACAATCAACAACTAGAAGTTACACAATATAAATGAACTGATTACTAAAGTGACAGACTTAAAAGCCCAGATAGCATGAAAGTACAGACAATTGGCAGGTGGCAGTGCTAAAAGCAGCTTCCAGGTGTATGTAAGCCTGGCATTTTCATTCAGCCACCTTTCCCACTGGAGGCTAGTGGGGTTTGTGTGAATAAGCAGTGGGAGATGCCCTCTGGCTCTGCCTCCATCAGTAGTCAACAGAGTGAAGCAGGGTTTCCTGATACTCTGAAAGCTGCACAGTGGCGTCCAGTGAACATGTTCTCCAAAACGCCAGATCTGCACACACGGGGCTTCATATCACTGACATGACAGCTTTGTGCACCGCAGCCATTCATCCGCATCGACTGTAGTGCACTTTAGAGGCAGCCATTTGAGTAATGTTCGAAGAGACAACAGATCTGACTTGAGTTTTAATAAGATCTATTTATTTCATTCATTTATAGTTTATAAGTCAACAATTCCCCTTCACTGAAACAAGTAATGAAACCATTGTTCAGAAATAAGTAAACTGTAGAAGTTGTTGTAGTTGACATTAGGGTTGTGCTATTTGGGGAAAATATCTTATTGTGATTTTTGACAGCTATACTGTAGCTATTTGACAGATTTAGCGATTTAATTTTGTAGTCAAGCTTCAGCTCAATAATCTGTAAGCCGGGGTAACAATTCTGCAACAGCTTCTTAAAATGACCTGTTTTTGTTCGTTGCCTGTGATTTTGAAACCAAAATATTTCCATATTACCAATGCTGTTTTTCTTTGATATTTATTTGTCTATTAATGCTTCTGAAGCAGAATACGACATTATCCTGCTTGTCCGCGCTTTCCTGTTTGTTTGTTGTTGTTTTTTTGTATTATTTCTATTGTGGGCATTCCGCATATTCCGCATCAGTTGTGCAATTCTGATTGGGTAGAACGAAAGTATGCTCACTCAAATGGCTAGTAAGACTGTCACACATAGACGGAAGTCATGCATTCAACATAGGCTCATTCTGAAAACGTAGCCCTATATACGTTTCTGGAGACCGCAAATTATGTAGCCAGAGGTACGTACGGCTGCATTTCATTTTTTAAATGAACGATACGGGGCGGTATGACGGCGTTCCTTTTTGCGCTTACCAGCTTACCACTTACCTGCGTATGGACGGCTTTCCTGCTGTAACCAGTTTGTTCTGTTAGCTCGCCATGTACGTCGGCAGACTTGAGACGCAGAGAGGAGTTGACCGATCCGGTGAAGAACAGTCCCAGGAAGCAAGTAAGACAAAAATAGAATCCAAAAAATGTAATAAACGAGTAAATAACAGGGTGAGTAAAAAAAAAAAAAAAACAGACGCTTTTCTTTTTCTGGATTGCTTTTGAAAATTGTTGCTTGGGTTTAGGGAAGTGGGTGGACGGGTCAGTCAATAAAACTGGTTGGGTTTAGGAAAGGAGGAGGGGGTGGGTCAGTCGATTGGTCAGTCAGTCAGTCATTCACTCAGTCAAACAGCCAGTCAACAGCGCCTCTGGTGGATTCACGTGAGAACAGCAGGCGCGAATGGCACACACAAGAGAAATTTAAGATCTGAAAAAGAATACACAGCAGCCTGTTGTGGATTCGCGGAAACAAAAATCTGCAAAAAATTAAAATTAAAAATTACCCCCTGGGACGCATTTCATGGTTTTTATAAATGTATAAAGAGGTGCGTTTTCAGAATGAGCTTGAGTTGCACGCATTTGCTCTGGGCGGGGGAAATTAAACAATAGTTCATATCGCAGCCTCTTGCGAGTAACCAATCGCAAATCAAATTGCGATTGCAATTGCGATTATTTACACAGGAATAGTTGATATTCAACACCATATACATGCATATAAAAATGGAATCTATATCTAGTTGATCGATATCAATGATATCTATCATTCTAATGCCCATTCATTAACCCATCCGTCTGTAGACTTCAAAAGTCTAACCCCCAAATAAAACTCCAGGGTAATTTATTTTCCAAACACAAATGAAAACATCCAGGAAATGAGAAGGAAAAAAAATAGCGTTATTCAGTTGCGCAATGATCCAAAATCAAGTTATTGATATGTTATTGATATTGTTATGCTATGACAAAGTAAGAACAGGTATCTTGTGTGATACCTATCAGAAACCCTAGCCACAACATGATGCATTCTATGCAATACAAAGTGTTTCCTGCCAAGATGTGGAGAATGCATTTGGTGTGATCAGCATCTTTACCTGTACATTACCATTTATATTCTAATTTATATTTATAGTGTTATCATGACTCAAAAGATGTTAATAAAGTAATAAAGTAATATTACAACTTAATTTGTCTTGACTACTATATAGTTATGTAGCTATAGTCACTGATGATGTGCAACATCAGTCAACAAAATAGAAGCTTTACCCTCAAATGTAAATACACGTTAAAAAGCAATTAGTTGCCTTTACTTAAAACAGCAAACTCATTGCCTTATAATTATTAAGTAAACAAACTCTGCACATAATTGCAAAAGTTAAGTGGTAGCACGGTTGCTCAGTGGTTAGCACTGTCACCTCACAGCAAGAAGGTCACTGGTTTCGATTCTTGGCTAGGCCAGTTGGCCTTTTTGCGTGGAGTTTGCACGTTCTCCCGTGTTCGTGTGGGTTTTTTCTAGGTGCTCTGATTTTCCCCACAGTCCAAAGACATGCGCTATAGGTGAACTGAATAAGCTAAATTGGCCCTAGTGTATGTGTGTGAATGCGAGAGTGTAAGGGTGTTTTCCAGTTCTGGGTTATGGCTGGAGGGGCATTAATGAAAATTAAAATTAAAATTTACATAAAAATTAATGAATGAATGAAGTTAAGTCAATGGGTTTACTGACTTATCTTAAGTAAAATCAACTTGTTGCATTTAAGGCTACTGTTTTACTCCCTTTTTAAAAGTAAAGAAACTAATCACTTTTTACAGCATATCCTTAATCTAATATTGGGTTCACATAAGATGCGAAAGTAAATTTATTTGAGTATATTATATGTAAATTAATGCAATCGTGGCGCCACGGTGGTCTAGTGGGTAGCACATTCGCCTCACAGCAAGAAGGTCGCTGGTTCGAACCTCGGCTGGGTCAGTTGGAATTTTTGTGTGGAGTTTGCATGTTCTCCCCGTGGTTGCGTGGGTCTCCTCCGGGTGCTCCGGTTTCCCCCACAAGTCCAAAGACATGCGGTACAGGTGAATTGGGTAGGGTAAATTGTCCGTAGTGTATGAGTGTGAATGAGTGTGTGTGGATGTTTCCCAGAGATGGGTTGCGGCTGGAAGGGCATCCGCTGCGTAAAAAATATGCTGGATAAGTTGGCGGATCATTCCGCTGTGGCGACCCCGGATTAATAAAGGGACTACTGTAAGTCGACAAGAAAATGAATGAATGAATAATGCAATCGTGAATAGATATGGATTTCTTTTGGGTGGCGTGAATAACACAGAATTCACCAACATTGCATCTTACGCACAAGTACAAAATTAAAAAGTTCAACTCAAGGTCAAATTTCAACTCAAGATGAAAAACATCCTGCCAATAAACCAGAGCAAGTGATGCAATGTGCATGTTCTCTTCACGTCTTGTGCAAACCCACAATTGAATTGGATTTCCCTTTTTTTCCTGTTGGAATTAACAGAGGTATGTGTCTTTTCCCCCAATATCATCATAGATTGGAATCTTATTACTGTGGGAAAGTCATGGACCATGATGCATGTTAATGACGCCTTATCAGAGCTGAAGAGAGGCTATTCTTGTCATTTGTGTCAGTCTTACCCAGAATCCCAGCGCAGATATGCAGTTGTCATCGATCTTGCACAATGTTATTTAATCATTATGACTGTGAATAATATGCTAAAGTCTGAACCCCATCCTGTCGATGGAGTGTGACATTTTTATATATGATAGACTGTGGAATTTCCTCTTTTTTTACTCAATTTTATGAATAGCAATGACACTGGGGAGCCTCTAATGAAATCCACATTCAGACAGAACATGTTCCACTGAAATCACATTGTCTTTTTTTTTCTCTTCAAGTATAATTAGCTTTAGGACAATCACTGTGACCATTTCCAATGTCACTGAACTGGAGGGCTATGAAAAGTTGGTTTTGACAGCATGTTGGCATCGGAAGTGCCTGGTTGTGCCAGGGTGCAGGTTGATGTAGGACCCTAGATGATGATGTCACAGAGGAAGTCTCATTAGCTATAGTTGGATGAGCAGCATCATGAAGGACTTTTGAAGGCAATGCCCATATGCCAGCATCCAGCATTCTGTCTCCGCCAATGATGTGCTATTGAGCCCTACTAATGTATTTTAAAGATTTTCAGGATGAAAATAGAACAGAGACGGCACAAAATCAATAGACAGCAGGACCAGCATTCATCTGCTTTGATGGGCGACAGTTGATAGTGATATCCTCTTGTTATCTATCTATCTATCTATCTATCTATCTATCTATCTATCTATCTATCTATCTATCTATCTATCTATCTATCTATCTATCTATCTATCTGTCTGTCTGTCTGTCTGTCTGTCTGTCTGTCTGTCTGTCTGTCTGTCTGTCTGTCTGTCTGTCTGTCTGTCTGTCTGTCTGTCTGTCTGTCTGTCTGTCTGTCTGTCTATCTATATGCATATCTGCCAACCCTCCCGTTTGTCCCGCGATTTTCCCGTATTTTACAGTTCTATCCCGCTATCATCCTGTAAATTTTTTTAACTGTATTTATCCCTTTTTTTAGTCTTTCTCTGAAAGGTGGCAATAAACATTAAAGAGCCGATTCTCCCTATACGCAATCCATACCGCCAAACCACCAGGGGCCTATAAAGCCACAAAGCGGCACATGACTGTCAGCTGACGCGCTCTATAGTGATTAATAGATGCTGTTTCCCAAACGGATACTGTAGATGCTATTTGAAGCGTAGTGAAAGTCTGGGTTTTGGGTGCGTGTTTGAACAGTCATATACACATAATTAATAATAATTACAACAGCAGCTAAAGATGTCAATCTTGATGTTGTTTTTTGTTTGTTGTTTTTTTCAAACACAACTAATTTTGTCCAAAATAAGCATAAAACGTTAGGAAAGCAATTGAATGCTTTCATTATAACGATACAGTACATGTGTGCATTGTTAAAGTGACACCTCTGTTATTTAGTGTAATCAAACAAAAAATCAAAATAAATGAGATTCATTCGTTTTTCTTTATTCAGAATGTGTAAGTTATACAGTGAGAAAAAGATTAATGAGATTTGATAACTTGATTTTATTTCTTTATAATGGCTCATTTTAATAAGCTAAACCGATTGCTAATGTATACTATTTTTGTTTCTTTTGTAAATAATAATATACTGACTGTTTAACTGTTTATTTACAATGAAGCAGCTCCAGAAGAACATATTTAATATGGGGATTTTTTAGGGGTGTTATCCCTTATTTTCACATCCCAATGTTGACAGGTATGTTTGTCTGCCTGCCTGCCTACCTGCCTGCCTGCCTTCCTGCCTTCCTGTCTGTCTGTCTGTCTGTCTGTCTGTCTGTATGTATGTCTGTCTGCCTGTCTGTCTGTCTGTCTGTCTGTCTGTCTGTCTGTCTGTCT
>CAIGQQ010032522.1:0-20698 GCA_903798035.1 Danio albolineatus
AAGTTTAGAGCAACAGATTTATTATATAATCCGTGATTTGATCTCGATTACATCTTAATCTTTGTTGGTGCAAGCCACTCTGAGAGTTTGAGATGCCGATTTCAAAGAAAGGGTGATGTAGTGGCTTTCAGTATGATGTGGGCATGATGAGGACATATGTGTCTCTTCCTGATTTATGCCTGTGTGTTGCTGTTCTTTTGAAGTCTCTGGTGGCTTATAGACAGGGCCTCCATAAGAAGCCTTTGAAGCGCAGCATGACCCAAAAATGTAAAGTCGAAACTGTGTTTCATCTGGTGCTTATTGCATGTTGGGGAGGATGCATGCAGCTAAAGACAACATGAACATTGACCCTTTTTATGTCTTGACACTTAAATGTCGCTGAGCCTTTTCTGCACAATTCGTCAGTGTATATTTTAAAGAAATATAAAAAGTTGGTTTTGTATTATGTGTGGGTGGGGGGACAAATATTGCAAATAATAATTTTAAGTAGTTAATAACAGAACCAAAATGTAAGGGCCATTTTACATTTCTGACTGTGATTATTTGTTTTATTCTATTCATTAGCACAAACACATTTTATTCTTATTTTTTAAGAGGAGCCGAGGCATCTTTTTTGGTGTCCACATCAAATTAAATCTACAAATATCTTCAAAAGACCAATGTATAAATAAAATGTCAAAATATAGATGAAATAATGGTCTTTTGCCTTTTTATTTATTCATTCATTCTAAGTTTGGCCGGTAATACGGTAATATGGTATACCGCAGTACTTAAAAATACCAACGGTATCAGTTTCAGTACTGTTATACTGTCATAAAAAACTATGCACTTATATAGGAGACAACGATATAATTTATTTAATGCCTAAAATGCGTATGCGTGGTTATCATTACGGGACAGCGTGGAGGAAAAAGAGAGGTGGGGAAAGATGGTGAGTTGCGCACCAAGTGACCTGGTCTTGAAATAGGACACAACTTCTGAACTTGTGTTTCAGGTTTTGACCGAACGAAAAGAGAGAGGCAGTAAATACGGACAAGGCAATTTGCAAATTGTGAACAAAAAGGTATAGAAGGGACAGTGTCCATTGGAAAACTGTACTGATGCAGTGACAAATTACTTGAAGAAGGAAATATATTATATTAAATAAAATAGTTTATTTTAAAAGTTTCTGAACGGTTCGGGCAGAAGCCAACAGTTTGGTGACGCTGTCTGAGCCTTATGTTATTATTTATTTATTATTCACTGTAATACCGTTTCCTGTATATGACCCAGCCGAGACTCGAACCAGCGACCTTCTTGCTGTGATGTAATTGGGCTACCCACTGCAGCACCGTGACACCCTCTTGCTATTTAGTGAAGCATTCATTTTTTTTATGTAACAAATATCCTGATCAGTACTCATTAAAGAGTATTGTATTAATAAGTAATACTAAATACAGAATTCATTGAATAATAATGGCATCGTATAAAGATTTCGAATGAGAGTTACCCAGCAGCCACACAACGTCATTAATATTAGGTTAGATTTAGGTCGTTATGTCATTTGACCAAAAATCAATGTCTAGCCAGCGTCTGGACAACGCTATTTTGATGTCCAATAATGACGTTGATTGAATTTTAGGTTGAATTTGGTTGATTTTAGGTTGTGTTGGAAAGTGACCAAAATTCAACATCTTAAACCAACGTCATATTGACGTCAAATACATTTATTCGTCAGGTATGGCAACCAAAATCCAACGTCATAGTGGTAACGTCCACACAACATCAATATGTAATGTTATTAGATGTTGATTTTAGGTTGTACTCTGACATCAACCTGATATTCATTTCAAAACAAAGTGCAACATCCCCCTGACATTGGGGTGCAACATCTTGGTATATCTTGTTAAATATGCCTGACAAGTGTTTGGTATTAAACTATTACACCGTATGTCTTTTTATCCGATGTAAATAATCCTAAATTGGTAATGGTAATTCTGTTTCACTGCTCTTTGATTATTTATAATTTGACAGTGATTTCCCGATTCACATTTATTGAGAAGGATGACATGGTGGCTCAGTGGCACTGTCGCTGGGTCAGTTGGCATTTCAGTGTGGAGTTTGCATGTTCTCTCCGTGTTCACGTGGGTTTTCTCCGGGTGCTCTGGTTTCCCCCACAGTCCAAAGACATGCGGTATAGGTGAATTGAATAATCACATTGACGGCAGTGTATGTGTGTGAAGGTGAGAGTGTGTGAGTGTTTCCCAGTACTGGGTTGCAGCTGGAAGGGCATCTGCTGTGTAAAACGTGCTGGATAAGTTGGTGATTTATTGCGCTGTGGTGACCCCCGATGAATAAAGTGACTAAGCCGAAGGAAAATAAGTGAATGAATTTATTGCGAATATGAATCGGACCATATAGGTTTTTATTTTTTATGTTTACCTTATAAAAAATAATTCGTCTAAAGACATCACAGAATCTGATGCAGCTTGAAGAAACATGGCAAAGCTTTAATTACAGTTAAATTTTAATCCATTTTACACTTTAAACAATACAATTATATTCAACCACTTTAAAATGTCATAACATTTTTTTTAAATCACCATCATCTGTCTGATTCTTGCGGTTTGAGACTTCAGGTCGACATGATTAGTAAGAAGCAGCCAAGTGCTTTGGAGTACTGTCATAGTTTGAGGACAACGGGAAGCCTTTTTTGTTCCGTCACAGACTGCATGTCTCCATATTGAAGTAAACCAGATGAAAGAGATACATATCCCTTAATGTGTAATCATTTACCTGCATGCACCATCCCGACTCTTGAGTCTTCCTCCAGGAATTTGCAGGCCCACTCCATCCGCTGAACGCAGCATTACCCGTAATGTCAAACAGCTGTCAAGAGAGTGAGCCATGACTGTCTCACAATGAGCGGCAACAGCAAGCATGCGATTCCTCTTCCTTGTTGATGTTTCTCTGCTGTCTGTTTTGTTATGTTTCTAATGGTAACCCAGTGGAGCATCGATTGACAGATATGCGCCGTGGAAATCAAAGAACTTGAAGGGCACTTTTGTATACGAAACCTTAAAAGAGACCTTCCAGAGGTCTGGGAAACAGGCTTTTCTTGCATCATTAAAGTAAAAGAATTATTGCTATGATTTTTACTAATCCTGTTCCAAAATCCACCTGATATGCTGTCATGTGTTAGACGTTTCACTCCAGATGGGTTTATTTGAAACCCAGACATCTTTTTCATTCGGGCCATAAGGTCACAGCTGTATAGATTTGATATGGTGATGAACTAAGGCAGATCTTCTAACTTCTTTACGTGCATGACGAAATTTCTCAGATTTTTTTTTTTTTATCTTTGGGCTTTTCTAGAAGCTTTATGCAAAGGAAATCCTTATGCTTTTATCTAAATAAGGCTTGCTGGATCACCAGATGTTCCTTTCATGAGGACTCTCTGTATGTTTTTCACAGGTTAGAGGCCCTGGTGGCTCCAAGGATGTCAAACAGTCATTGCAAGACATTCAGGGTCAAAACCAACTGAGGAGCGAGTTGCCTTTGCCTCCCCGTCATAAAAGGAGATGGTCACGGATTCACTCGGAGGGAGTCCTTCCCAAACCTGCTCCAGAGGAAGAAGAGGAAAACTTTGTTTTAGACCTGAAGAACTTCCCTGACCTTGCCAATGCAGACCTGGGCTCCCAGAACCCAAACATTCAAGTAAGACCAAGCTCAATATCACTTTATTGTTACTCTAAATGCCTCAAAATCAATTTTTTCCCTTATATATACATGATTTTAAAGAGAAATCCAGTGTTTACAGGATCTTGGACCAGAAAATGAGGTCAATTAACTAAATCAGTCATTTTCTGTCTTGGGGGCCTTGGGTTTCTTTTCGTTGTTTGTCTGTCTATCTTACATTAGTTCTTCTTAAGACAGTTGTTAATATTATGAGGGTAGTTTGTTATTCCAGATATGTTTAACATCTCAGCGTTCCCAAAACCTTGTCATTTCTTTCCTTAGGGTGAACTAAATCATTGTATAATGAGTCGGGTAATGGATTGATTTTACTTGGCAACAGTTTGTGGTGAATGTAATTAACCTATGCACTCATTGTTTCACTGTTATTGCTGCTGTGATTGCAGTAGGGACTTCAGGTTTCTGTGCTTTTGCTGGTCATGTCACAGCTGCCGCTAAACCAGAGAGGCCTCTAAATTACCCCAAGCGAGACCTTTATTCTGGTGTAGCTCATTTCATCCACACTGCTCAAAGTTCTGCGTAGCGTACGAAAAAAAATCCCAAGAAAGTCCAGGAGGTGAAAGGCCAGAGTATTATTTTAACAGCCACTTTTAATGCTCCCTCCAAGAGCAGATCCCAATCTTTAAATGTTTTTACAACACCGGTAAAGAAGGGATTTTTATATTTTTAGTACTGTTATGAAGTTTATGTGTGTAAGTGGACTTGAGAGGAAACGAAGTTAGACTTGGGGGAAAAAATACACTGGAGATCCCTGGTAAGCAAATTTACTTTTATAATAGGGAAAATTCCAAAGTCTTCCAAGTGGGATGGGTCCATCTTTCGTACTCTTTAGTAAAAGCTATTTTGTTTTTATGTGTCTCCAATATGGCGTAAAAAGACAAGCAGGGTCTGTCAAACATCAAAACAGTCAAAGCTTAGACTATCATACAGTTTTACTATGACTTATTGAAGAAATCAACTGAAATATTTGGTGCAATTATAGTTTATATACAAGACACTGAAATGTCAGACTTATTTAGAACAAGAAACAATTAATAACATATCAAAAGACTCTTTTTAATTGTGAAGCCCCAAAATACTTATTCATTCCCATTTTAGATCAGGGGTGGGCGATGTCGAACAATGACGATGTCGGCGGCATCGTACGATGTTAAATGTGAAACCTCGCAATGGACGATGGCATCGTCATCATAGGCAGCGGTGAATTGATTATTTATGAATAATTAATTCATTCCTAACGAATTAATTATTTGTAGCATACCATTTCAACTACCTGACCCGCATGGTCTTTGTTTTACCTATAACCAAATCATAAATAAATAAAGATAAGTTATACACAAATGACCACGTCAATCACTTTTTTTGCGTGACTCTCGCATGAATAGGCAGAGTGATCTGTGTCTTTTCCATAAAGCAAAATATCTCTGGCCCAGCTCTGGCCCACACAATCAGCTTTTGCTTGGCCCACATGCCGCAGTGAATTACGGTACATGACTGGACAGTCTAGCTTCCAGACAAGGACCAAACATGGACCATATCTGGGCCAAGACTCAGCCAAGTTAATCACCCATAATTGGGCCTGAACTGGGCCAGATATGTTGATGTGTTACTACAGCAAGGAAATTGATAATCCCATGAATCATTGCACTTTAGGCGTGCTATGGTCATGCTTTTTCTCAAAGTGACCTGATTGGTAAAAAAATTTTTTTCTTTTCTTGAAAATAAAAAATATATATTTTAAATGTGGGTCAAACTGGCCAAACTTACATGGCCCACATATCAGTTAATAACATCTGGCCCGAATACTACATTTTACATCTGGCCCAAGTATTGTGTGCCGCCTTAAAGAGGGTGCCACCTCTGCCAAACCAGGGCCATGTTTGGCCCACATGCCGTATGCCAGTGCCGGATGAATGCCTGCTCTGCCAGATTCATGCCAAATCTGGGCCAGAATTCTTTGCTACTAGGGTTATAATGGCGTCTGCAATCTTGGTAGGTAAAAAAGGTGCACAACCAACAGAAACCAATCAACATTATCTGAGGTTTTTGCTAAAATTACTAAGTACAAGCTTGAAAGCGAAAGATTGAAGCAGTGTACTGACGCTGTGACACGTTACCTGATAGATTCAAAAGACTGAGTCATGAGACAAGATTAATTAAATATCACATTTAACAACTTTAAAGTGGTATGTACTTGATAAACTGTCCAACGTGCACTGCTCTCACTGAGCTGGAGCTAAGTGTTTTTTTCACAAGCAGGTTGATACGGGGGAGGGGTAGAGGATCACGATACCGGCTTAGCATCATGATGTCTGTCGGCCATCGGCGATGGATGATGGCATTATCTATAAACCCAACCTTATTTTAGATCTTCATATTTTGGCAATCTTCTTCAAACGAGAATGAGTTACCCGTTTTTGAGTCTTTGACCTATGCATTACTTTTAGCAGTTTTGGTGTTAAAAAAAATATGTTTTCAGTATTTTTTAAAGTTCAAAATACTATGCTATCTTCTTTTTCCATGGCTTGCCATTCTTAAGTGGTAGCAAATTTGTTACAAAGAAGCTTAGATTTCTTAAACATCTGTGTTTCCATTAAACCTAAATTTGCCATTTAATAGACCTCCAGTGATCTAAACCCTGGATGTTTTTGTCTTTAAAGCAGCATCTTGTGTTCTTTGGAAGTAACGAAGTAGAATAGAGCTATGATTAGTTCAAGGAGGAGGTGGAGGCGACTGTTGTAAACAGTGCAGTTACAGTAGCGTAATCACCCACTCTAAACTGCTCCGTGCCTTTATAAACAGCTGCTGCAGCCATCAGATTGTTACGCTGAAGGGGAAATAAACAACCAGTCTTTTGTCTTGGCCTGCCGGAACACTCGCTATCATTTTCCTGGTCTGTCTGACTTGGATTCTGCAAGCCCAAGCATGCATTGAACAAATTTGTCACCTCAAAACATCTTGTGAAATAAACAAACAGGAGAATAAAGACAACTTTAAACTTTGAATGGCAAAGCACAGTATTTAATGGGCTAACAGAGTTCCCATAAGTTGTTTCTCCAACGTGGCCCTGTCTACACCAGGTATTAAGTTCTGTTTATGTCAGTCACAAGTGGACAATGCTAAATACAAGTGTAAACAGAATCTGGAACGCTTGGAGCATGTCCACTTTAAACCTCTTCCAGAGGTATTTGAAGATGCATTAGCTCAGATTTCCTTCTTAGTGTGGACTTTCATCTTATTGAATGTGCTTGAACATCCACTAAAGACCACTTCTTCACTGCCTTCTGACATAATTCTTAAGCATTAATGGTCATATTATTGAAGCGCACAAACAAGATTTTATCTTTATTGTGTGAAATCACAATATGACAGATGATGCCAACCATCGAAGACTTCAAGGGCAACACATACATCTATTAAACAAATACACTTCATTGAACATACACATACTGTAAACATCACCTATATGGTATATAACGGCATGTTATCAGCATACTATCATCTCAAAAACCTTGAAAAAATTAGATGCTTTGTTTCCAGTGAAGACTTAGAGAAACTTGTTCATGCTTTTATCAGCAGCAGGGTGGATTACTGTAACAGCCTCCTCACTGGCCTTCCCAAAAAGACAGTCAGACAGTTGCAGCGCATTCAGAATGCTGTGGCCAGGGTTCTGACCAGAACCAGGAAATCAGAGCACATCACACCTGTCCTCAGGTCTTTACACTAGCTCCCAGTTACATTCAGAATAGATTTTAAAGTATTACTACTTGTCTATAAATCACTAAATTGCCAAGGAGCTCAATACATTACAGATATGCTGACTGAATACAAATCTAATAGATCACTCAGATCATTAGGATCATATAAATTAGAAATTCCAAGAGTTCAATCAAAGCAGGGTGAATCTGCTTTCAGCTATTACGTTCTTCGCTGCTGGAATCAGCTTCCAGAAATGATCAGATGTGCTCCGACATTAGGCACATTCAAATCAAGACTGAAAACACATCTGTTTAGCTGTGCCTTTACTGAATGAGCACTGTGCTACGTCCGACAGATCGCACAATTGTGTCTTTCTTTTCTTTTTCATTCTTTTCTAACTTGTTTTAACTTATTTTAATCTGTTTTTATCTATTTTTTATTACTTGTTTTTATTTTAAGAACTTTTACTGTTAAAGGCTATTAGTTTCTAGTTAATTAGTTAAAGTCATTACTAATAAAGTTCTGGTAACTAATAACTATAATATATAATATATATATATAATATATAATATAATATAATATATAATATAATAACTATTTCCGAATTTGATTGTCATACAATAATGTGCACCTTTAGTAAATCTGCTGTGAAACAAAATGATTGTAAAAAAGCACTATTCAAATGAACTTGAATTGAAATGAAATCATAAGGTTAAAGGTGAAAATGTCCTGATTCTAATGCTGGGCTCACAACAAAAGAAAAAATTAGGCATTCGTGTGAGTGTATTACATACAAAGTCAATGCAAATTTAGGTGAATTTCTGCCAGGCGGCATGAATGATACAAACTCACAGTGTTCCGCATAGTTTTTCAGATAAGATCAGATCAAAAACAAAAGCTGCTGGCTGTTTTCTGCATACTTTTTGTGTTTATATGTAAATTGCATTAATTTATTTCTCAATTTTCCCATACATGCACCTGCCCTCAGACTCTCTCTTTAAATAATTAAGAAAGGGATTAAAGGTAGACAAAAGATACAGATTGTAACACTTGGTGTATACTGGATTGTGTTTGCCACATTTACATTATATCTTAACACTAGATGTAAATGGCCTATGGCAGGAGCATACATGAAATAAAATGTGCCATGAAGTAAAAATAAATAAATAAATAAATAATTCAATTCATTTAAAAAGAAAATTTATTGATCTGACTTTTATTCAATTGCCAAAAACATACTAAAAAAGCTTTCAATAGTAGGGGTTTTTACATGAATTCTTGATGGTCCACACTGGTAATTAACTGATCAAAACGTGTAGATCATAGGTCTCAAACTCGATTCCTGGAGGGCCGCAGCTCTCCACAGCTTTGCTCCAACCCTAGTCAAACACAGCTAATCCAACTAATCAAGGTGTTCAAAACTACTAGAGACTACTAGAGACAGGTGAGTTGGAGGTGATTGGAGCTGTGGCCCTCCAGGAATTAAAATTTGAGACCACTGGTGTAGATGGTTGGATATGGATTCAAACTGATTTGGGCCATCTTGAACCAGCAGCAAACTGATCATGTTGCAAAAACAAGTTTGACCACTATAAACTGGGTTTTGTAGAATTAAGCAATGATTGCAGATGAACATAGAAATTTTATCTCTCTATTAGGTGACCATTGAGGTTGTGGACAGCCCACAGATGGAGATCGAGATGGATCTGGCCAAAGAAAGCAGGAATGACTGGTCTTTGAGCTCAGAAGAGTGGCTGGGCAATAAAAAGCTCTTCTGGCCACTGTTTTGGGAATACCATGACTCCAGTCAGGAAGGTCCAGAACAAGGCAGTCTAGAGGAGAATGAGGAGGACCTCGTCTATGAAGGAGAAGACTCTTTTTTGAGTAGTGTGGGTGCAGACTGGAACAGTCGGTGGAAGGGCTGGGACTCCACGGACAATTACGGTAAGAACAGGAAGTTTTGAGTTTGGTCCACGAAAAAAAAAAAAATGAAACTGGATTAAAATGTTTTCATATTTTTCAAACTGTGTAATCGGAAACTCTTTTTAAGTTTTTGTTTTCCACCAGCACTCGTTATCAGAAGTATCAGTGATCATGTTGGGGCTTTCGTGTAATGCTGGGGCACGTATACTGTGCTGATTTCCTCAGCAATGCGGGCCCCAGCCTCCTCTTCAAGTCTTGACATTATGATTTATGCTTTGAGGGTTGTAGTCAAGAACTGCTACATAAACATGTCAATGCTGTCGCCACTTCTAGAGACTTTCTCTTGATGCCTATCAGCGGTAAACAGCGAAAGGCGACCCAGTGCTTTGTGCCCTAATATGTTATCACAATATTAGCGGTGCTACGCATGTTATCTCCCCACTAAACTGCTTCTTTGTCGGTTAGGCAGATCATTACCTCAAAATGTTTACATACGGGGCCAACCGTGGTGCTGAAATACAGTTTTAATGCGATTTTTATTCTTTAGAAGCAGAACACAACCTATCATCAAGTGCTCTGAACCTTTTCAAAGTATACGCTGAATAAAGTATCACACAGTGAAAGTATTGGATAAGAGCTTGCAGGAGCAAACTCAACACTATGTCTGGTTCATGTTAGTGACAGCGGGCTCGCGCATCAGCTTAGTGTGTCCTCTTTGAAGTTGACACCAGTAATCGTAGTTATTTGAAACCTATGCCTCGACGCTTGCTAAGAGCAGCATGGGGGCTCTTCACTGGCTAAAAAACTAACATTTTTGTTCAATTAGACTGCAGATTGAAAGAAGGGCCAGGATGCTTGGACCAACAAAGAAAGCATCCGCTGTGTTTTCATCCCAAACTGGCGCTTCGCTGTGATTCACACGGCCTGGACCTTTGAGCTCTCTGGAATTTGTGGCAGTTCTCAGGCCTTGGGGGGGATGATGCCCCCCCCACCTTCCATTATTATATCTGTCATCTTAGTTTCTTTACACCAAAGTTGTATGTTTTATGTGTGAGGTTTTTAAAAATTGGCAAACACTATTAAACTGTGGAAAATTTTATTTTAATTATTTCCGGCCTCTAGTTGGCACCAATTAATAATTACTAAAATTATGACACAATAATGAGATAAACTATCATTCACAAATTTAAGGGTCAGTACTGTTTATTTATTTAAAGAAATTAATACTTATTGAGTAAGCATGCATTAAAATTTATCAAGCGACAATAAACATTTAAAATGTACCAATTATGTTGATATTTTTAAATGTCTATTCAGACATTAATATAATGTCCATTATATTCAAGAGTCCTTAAATATGAAAACATACATTAAGCAATACAACGGTTGTCAGCACTGATAATCATAAATGTTTCTGGAGGATCATGTGATAGTGAAGACTAGTGTAGTGAGAGTAGTGATGCTGAAAATTCAGCTGTGATGTTTTAAATATATTAAACGGCACCTCTTTTACCCCTTTTTGAAGATTTGCGATAAGTCTTTTGTGTCTCCAGAATGTGTCTGTAAAGTTTCAGCTCAAAACACCCATCAGGTTATTTATTTTACCTTTCAGAACACTGGAATGTCCTGCCCCGAACACATTGTAGCTGTTTTTGTTGCCTGTGCCTTTAATGCTAGTTCACTCCGCCCACCTTTCCCATGTGCCTGTCAGAGTGTACCTAAATCTCTGCTATGGCTTTGTCAGATAAACAGCACATTGACAGACATGAAGGAAGCTGATCTCATGTATAGTTTGTGAGAAATATTACAGTAAGAACTTTCCCTATGACTATTTGATGTATTTGTTGTGGAGTTAACACACACACACAAACACAGCGTACACACACTCAACCACAGCGGACGAACACACAGCACCCGCGCTTAAATGTGACAGGATACACATTAATATCCTTTGCTGTATGGATATCATTTATGTTAATGTACAAAATAAACCTGATTTAACATCCAAAAACCAGGATTGAAGCATCTTCTTTTATAATAGTACTGACACGCGGCTGTGGTGATGAATAACAGTGATTTTACAGTCTTTAACTTACTTTAATACAAACATGAACTGTTTTAAAAGCGTTTTAAACTTATACTCATTCTTGATCACATCTGATGCGGCTGTCAATAAAATCGGTGGGAGGGGAAACCACACTACTACATCACAATGCGGTCAGCCTCAACATGGGAGGGATTTGGATCCTATTTTGACATTGAAAAAAGAGACTTATTGTCTTTATATCACCCAAATATGACTGTGGACACACTATACCTACACACAGTTCTGTCCAAACAGTTTCCAAAAGATGATTTTCATCATAGGTGCCCTTTAAACAAATAATATTTTATAAATAAAATGATTTCCATCAATTTTAAAACATGCTACATACTGTTCACTGTCACTATGTAATATAAATTAAAAATGGTTAGATCAAAGCTAGTAATTCTTTAGTTAAAAATATAAAGCAAAACCCATCTTGGTATTTGGTCATTTCATTATATTTAATACATTTTTATTATTATTTTTAAAATATTTGAAGGCTATTCTAGAAGGCGTTTCAGCATAGTAAGCAGAAAAAATACTACACAAGACTTTCACACAAATAAGCCACTCATTAGGATTGTTAAACTTGTGAGTTAAACCAGTGCGGCAATGGCCTCAGCATTGAGAATCTACATTTATCCTTTAACCAGCTTTATTTCACAAGAGCATTTTTCTCCTCCATCTGTCATTGGCTTTCGGGGTGATCCACCATTGAGGTTGTGTTCCACCGTGTTCTGTCAGCACCATTAGAGAGAAAGTGCATTGGTGGTGTGTGGTCATAATCCAACTCCCAGCCAAAAAAGAAGCAATTGCAGCATGCATACTGTGGTCATGTCAGCAGTAGAGCCTCTGAGGATGTGGCCACCAAACCCAACCGGCTTTTTTCTGTCGCCCCACTGGATCCCCTTACTCTAAAATAGACCTAATGAGTGTACTTAAGAGTAGGAGTGCGTTGTGTACAAACAGGCCTGAATGGGAAACAGAGAAGGGCAAATGAACCACATTATTAATAATGTGGTCTGAGCTGAAGGCATACAGTAATGAAGCGCTTTTCTACAATTATGGTGAGCCGCAGAATTACAGACAGGCCATGCTCTGCAACAGCTTGATAGAATTTTGTTTTTTAAGTTTTAGGTCATTATTTCCTCTCCGCTGCCTTTATTAAAATTATTTACCACAGTTTTACTGTAGTAACTTATTACTGCCTGTGGTATGTGTGAGGTCTCATTCGCTTGTGCTGCTAGAAAACACCAACTCTCTTTGAAAATGAATTGTTTCTTTTCACTTTTTGAAAATGAATCATGTGACACATGAGCATATTAGATTTGAAATGTACAGTTTTGTGGATTGCAGTCCAGTCAGATTTTACACTTGAAACATGGCAACACGCTTAAATAGAAACTTAAGTGGCCATTTTATCATCTGCCATTTTATTATTCTGTTATTGCATACTGCATGATATTGGAAGAATTACACATTAATTTTTTTAAATTCTGTAATATATATTGCGATATGAATATAATTTCACTTGATGAGTTGAATAACTGTTAATAATATTCTACATATAATAATATTAATAATAACTTTTTTTAACAATCTACAAGCATGGATACATTTAATAAAGAAAAATATGCTAATTAAACAGCGCTTATTTTTTCCAAAGAGTCGAAATGTATTCAGGTGTACAGAAATTGAATAAGCAAATGTAAAATATTACTGGATAATCTTCGTTTTTATAAACATTTTAATACAATTAATTGATGTTAATTTTGCAAAGTTACAGACAGTGCATGCTTTCACAACACAGTCACAGGCCTCAAAAAACACTTGCGAAAGGATAAATTATAATCCAGACTCAACATTGTGTATTTTCGTTATGTGACTATTGCTAAGGATCACATTACGATATCGATGCTGAGACTGTATATTGTGCAACCCTATTGCATACCATCATTAAAATGATTGAATATTTTAGAAAAGTGTCCTTTTTTATGGAAGACCAAACCTGAAAAAAATCAAAATCAATCTATTATTCAATCAATCAATCAATCAAGTGTGTGTATAAAAAGATAGCTAAATAAATGTAACAGTAAAGTAATTTATGACTTAAAATATGTACATATGTTTGTTTATTTAAAAAAATATTTGTAATAATTTTTTTGTAGTTATTTATTTTTTCCATATTCATTTATTTTTGCTTGGATTTCTTTTTACTTTTCAGTCTGTAAGATGTAAATAAGGAAGGCAGTTTTTATGTAGCTTTAATGTAACCATTTTGTTTGATAGGCACACATCTTAATTTGAATGTAAATTTTAATAGGAAAATACACAATAAATACCAGTTAAACTAAAGAAATATGGAAAGAAATAAAGAAGCAGCCTTACACTCTCACACACATACACTATGGCCAATTTAGTTTATTCAGTTTACCTATAGCGCATGCATTTGGACTGTGGGGGAAACTGGAGCACCCGGAGGAAACCCATGCCAACACGGGGAGAACATGCAAACTCCACACAGCCGGTACTTGAGCCAGCGACCTTCTTGCTGAGGCGAAAGTGCTAACCACTGAGCCATATATATTTAATAATTTTTATACATTTCATTGTTTTCGTTATTATTGTTATTATTATTACTTGCTATAACCTCTACAAGCATGTCAGTAATTTGTGTATTTTGTTGAGACAGTATGACTGCACATCTTCATTATCAAAATCCAAATTCTCAATTAGCAACATCTCCTGGTAACCAGCAACAATGGAGCCAAAACGCATTAGCGAGGATACTTATTTTTCTCTCTCCATCTCTACTGCCATGCAGTGCATTGAAACTTTAATCTCTTTAGCATGGTGGTGGAAAGAGAGCATTGTTGGAAAGCGTCTAAGCTATTAGGCCTTGCCTTCCTGCTGAAGTGTTTGTATTGGCTCGGGTCTCACAGCTGTAAGCGGCTGACTTTGCCTTTGACATATTTATTACCCAAAAAAAAGTAAGTCTGGCCTGCCAGGAGGGCCCACATTTTGTTCATTAGAGAGATTATATTTTGCAAAGAAATACCCAATATTAATTTAGTTGCACATCGTTTGCTTTCTTATGCAAACAACAGAGAGATGCACTTACCGTCTTGGCTGTTTTTTGGGATTTTATGAATTGTCAATCCTGTTCAAATGTGAGTATGTACCTAAATAGTCAAATTCAAGATATGAGAACCAAGCTAAAGTATTTTCGTTGAAGATTTCTCTTTTAAAAGCTTGTTATGTAGAGTAAAGAAATTCCTTTACCATTACTCCAACTCATTTGTGGTCTGACCTGCATTGCATAACATTCCCACATGCTGTGTGAGGAATTTGTTAGCCTCAATTTGTAGAAAGGGCATCCTTTTTGTCTCAGGTTTCTTTCAGTCATTGATGGTTTTTTTTTTTAATCTGCAGAATATGAGGAGGAAGAGTGGAGCGATTGGTCACCATGCAGTGCCACCTGTGGACAGGGGAATCAGAAGAGGATTCGCTCGTGTGGCTATGCCTGCACTGCTACAGAGTCACGGACATGTGATTTAGAGAGATGTCCTGGTGAGGCTGTCAGTTCTGTCACTTATAAGATCAACTTACATCTGTTGTTAAGATACGTTTTCAGCAATCTGATCACAAACGGATGACTTTAAAGGAACACTCCACTTATTTTTTTTGGGAAATAGGCTTAGCTTGTTTCCGTGTCTTGCGGAAGCACTTTTAGCTTAGCATAATTCATTGAATCGGATTAGACCATTAGCACCTCGCTCAAAATTCAAAAAACTATTTTGAGAATTTTCCTGATTAAACAGTTTTTCTGTTGTTACGTTGTGTACTAAAACCAACGGAAAATGAAAAGTTGATCTTTTTTTCTAAGTTGATAATGCTAGGAACTATTCTCACATTCTGGTAAAGTATTAATCCCAGGTAGCAAAGAATTCTGGCCCAGATTTGGCATAAAGCTGGCACAGTAGTCATTCATCTGGCTCTGTCATACAGCATGTGGGCCAAACATGGCCCTGGTTTGGCAGAGGTGGCACCATCTTGAAGGTGGCACACAATACTTGGGCCAGATGTAAAATGTAATATTTGCCCAGATGTTAAAAATTGATATGTGGGCTACGTAAGTTTAGCCTTTTTTTGACCCACATTAAAAATAAATTTTTATTATTTTCATTCATTCATTCATTCATTCATTTTCTTTTCGGCTTAGTCCCTTTATTAATCCGGGGTCGCCACAGCGGAATGAACCGCCAACTTATCCAGCATTTGTTTTACGCAGCGGATGCCCTTCCAGCCACAACCCATCTCTGGGAAACACATCCATACATTGTCATTCACACACATACACTACGGACAATTTAGCTTACCCAATTCACCTGTAACGCATGTCTTTGGACTTGTGGGGGAAACCGGAGCACCCGGAGGAAACCCACGCAACCACGGGGAGAACATGCAAACTCCACACAGAAATGCCAACTGGCCCAGCCGGGGATCGAACCAGCGACCTTCTTGCTGTGAGGCGAACGTGCTAACCACTAGGCCACCGTGGCGCCCTTTTATTATTTTCAAATAAAGAAAAAAAATTCTACCAATCAGGTCCCCTTGAGAAAAAGCATGGCCATCGCATGCCTAAAGCACAATGATTCATGGTTTTATCAATTTCCTTGCAGTCATGGCACACCAACATATCTTGTCCATGTTTGGCCCTTGTCCAGAAGCCAGACTTGGTCCAGTCATGTACCTTAATTCACTGCGGCATGTGGGCCAAGCAAATTCTGATTGTGTGGGCCAGAGCTGGGCCAGGGATATTTTGCTCTGTGGGATGGGACTGTGCCATGGCTGCAGCAGGCACAATGATATTACACAGCGCTGTTACCTATTTTCAGGTTCTTTGAAAAATCATTGCACCTGTTGCATCCATGGATGTTAGAGGCTAATGGTCTAATTAGATTTAATGGTTTATGCTAAGCTAAGCTAAAAGTGCTTCCGCCAGAACTGGAGATCAGCTGAATGGATTCAAAAATGATGTTTGACGCTAGGGAAGTTGAAATGTGTAGTGTTACTTTAAATACATGTGTGAATGGGGTTTAAAAAGGTCAACATTTTTTCAGAAATTGGTATAATAACATTGTTTTGTTGGTGTAAAATGTCATGGCAATAAATGCATTCGGAAAGACACAAAATATTAGCTATTCTCTGACCAGCTAGCTGTTCTCTTGTGTTTTCTACAATACCATTGCCAAAATGGTACTTTTAAACCACAGCCGCAAAACAATTGTGGATGACATTAAGAGAAATTATTAAAAAACAATGTATTACAATGTATTGAAATTAAAGTTGAAATTATGTGCAAATATAAAAATAGTAAATACAATACAAAACACATTCACACATATTCACAATAAAGCCAATGACACCTCACCAAACTACAATAATTCAATACTAAACAGCAATTCCAGTACTAACAGCAAAGTAGTTCTTTAGCAGACATACGATTGTGTTTCCTACATTGAAATAAACAATGGAGCTGGATTGGAGCAGTTGATGTCTGATAATTCTATGTATTTGGTGCTGTGACTCTCTGATCAATATCTATCATTAAAAAAAACCTAAAATAGTCTGAAACAGTTAAACTGAAATAAACAATGGGGACCCATTGTCGTACTTGTCATATTGTGTTCAACGTAGCCTGATCCAGCAAAATGCAAAAATCCAACTCTTTCAGCTCCCAACCCCAGATCTAACAAGTGATCAATATAAGAAGGTGCATCAAAACAAGGTATTACATTGTTGTGTTGTAGCATAACATATATTGTAATACAAGGATTTGTTTATATCATAGTACTTCACTTGAGTGTCAGAGTGTTCCTGATAAATTAATGCAGAGCATGATGAAATAAGAGAGAAGGGTCTTAGTGAAATCTGGACACAAGTGGTCCCAAGAAATGCTTTTGAATGCATATTGACACCAAGTGTAAATGCTAATGTGTCTCTGCAGACTTGTGCTTCCATCACTGAAAACATATCAATACCAGGTGGAAACAGCGCCATAATCTGGCCTTCTCAACCCCACAATGCGCTTCATTGCATAAATATAGCAGTTTCCACACTGTGTATGTGCCGATGCACTTCCTCAAACTGTGCACACTACTGATCCTGATCTTAATTCCATCCGACTTCTAATTATGCTGATAGTGATGGAAAAGTCCACTAATGCTTCTCATTCATCTCTGTCAGGCGTGCAGAAGTCGAACAAACAGAAGGGGCATCAGATTCATGTTAGAAAAGGAGCAGTCTGACCTTCTGTGTGTGTACGTATACACTATGAAACCACTCTTTGAGAGCAGCAGGCGTTTACTTGGCTTTAGTATGACAACTCAATAAGGGCTTTCAGTTTAAAAGCCCCTGATACAGGGCGGCCCACAACCTGCCATGCAGAAAACGGGCATATGCACAAAATGTGTTCGCTCACAAACTTAAACACTATCTGAGGCTCCACAGTGCTGATTCTACATAAACACCAGCTTCATTTGAAACATTTTGGGCTGCTAAGAAAACAGTGGATTTATAGGAGAAAGCATTCTTGAAAATGTCTTCCAAAATAAACTGGGTAATGGAAACAATAACTTTTCTAGAGGTCTTCAATTTTGACCAAATAATTATCTTGCTGTTTTTGGGGGGATTTCATTGATGACAATAATTAGTATTTTGCAGAATGTGTGTGTTTTTGTGCTGGTTTTCAGGCTAGTTTCACATAAATATACTTAAAAATACGAAATCCCTGTCTCAATGATGGATTAAATAAATGTTAGGGGAGTAATGAGATCCCACATGGCACGAGACTAGATTTATGAGATTGAGATGAGATTTTTAGACTATAGAAATCATCAATGATAAAATATACGTTGAATATGTATATAATAAAAATATTGTTCTATTCAACTGGGCAAGAAACTGTAGATTAGGGCTGTGCAATATGGACAAAATAATCATATTGCAATTTTTGGAATGAACATTGCAATTTTATTTGCGATTTTGGCAACTGTTTTTGCTTTTTCAAACGCGCTACATAAAACATTCTAAATGTATTCAGTGCACAAGAAGTGCATAACAAAACATTTCACTATGAAATAACATGGTATTAAGTTTAATAAACAAAACTGTAGTAAATTTGTCTTTAAAACAAAAAACATAAAATAAATTAAGATGAACTAACCTCAACTCTAGTTAAAAACATACTGTACACAGTAGAACTAACTGCTTGATAAACGAAACTGTAATAAATTGTATGAAAAAACATGAAAAAATAAAGATGAACTAACCTCAATTCCAGTCATAACAATAAATAAAAATTAACGTAAATCAAAACCACCTATTCAGTTCTCCCGTTTAACTTCGTCAAGTGTAGAGTGAGCTCTGATTGGTTAACATATTTCTCCCGCTCAGCTTAGCTGTAATTACCCGGTGTGCTGCATCAGCTCTAATTGGTTAACATATTAAAATCATGCACAGAAGAACGTGAACTAAAATCTAAATAAATTAATAGATAAAATTGCAGCCTTTGGGCGCCACGGTGGCCTAGTGGTTAGCACGTTCGCCTCACAGCAAGAAGGTCGCTGGTTCGATCCCCGGCTGGGCCAGTTGGCATTTCTGTGTGGAGTTTGCATGTTCTCCCCGTGGTTGCGTGGGTTTCCTCCGGGTGCTCCGGTGTCCCCCACAGTCCAAAGACATGCGGTACAGGTGAATTGGGTAAGCTAAATTGTCCATAGTGTATGTGTGTGAGTGAGAATGTATGGATGTGTTTCCCAGAGATGGGTTGTGGCTGGAAGGGCATCCGCTGCGTAAAACAAATGCCGGATAAGTTGGCGGTTCATTCCGCTGTGGCAACCCCGGATTAATAAAGGGACTAAGCTGAAAAGAAAATGAATGAATGAATGAATTGCAGCCTTTGCTATTCAGAAATTGCATGTGCTTAAATCGCGATTTTTTATTATTATTATTATTTATTTATTTTTTTTGCAATTAATTGCACAGCCCTACTGTAGATGCATTTTAAAATCAACTTGTAATTTATAAAATAAAACTTATATTTTAATAAATTATATGCAGAAACTTGAACACCTGAAGCACAATATACCCCTTTTCCACCAGCATGAACTGGGTGCTAGTTCAGAGACAGTTCTATTGCCCATTCAGAGCTGGTTCTTCAGCCGAGCGTTGTAAGAAATGCTTTCAATTTCCACCATTTAGAGTGTTATGGCAGAGCCAGGTCTGACTTCACCGCATACATTTTAACTTTCCCAGCAAGACAACCATGTAATTGCCAAATTCTAAATTTCATTTAAAAGAGATTAGAATCATTATGTTTGGCTGTTATTTAAAATATGTCACTCAAAAAGTTTCTATTTGTCTCATTGATCACGGTAACCCTACATTATTAAGGCCCTGACACAAGAGATTCTTACTTCTAGCCTATGTTATGGTTCTATTTACTAAGCACTGTTCCTGCTTCATAGCTGATGTTTTGAGTGTTGAAAGAGAAAGAAAAAGACCAAATTTGAACTGGGCTTGGCACTATGAGCCAAAACCAATGACCAGTCAGATCTCATGAGACACATCGGATCTCATCGCACTCCTTTTAAACTTTCATTCAAATGATTTGTTCAAAACAGATGATCCATTTACAAAGGAGCAAGTGACTGTCTTTATGAATAAATCATTGAATCATTCACAAGAATAGTTTGTCAAAGACGAAACTTGTTCTGAATTTTTTTCTACCTTTAATAACCTGAATATGTGCCTATTATAACAGCATTCCGTTTTTCTTGTCACGCATTTACAATATCAAAAAAGAGTTATGGAAAATAAATATTGCAAACACCTCTATATACTCCCATATACTCTTCTATAATTATATATATATATAAGTCTATGTATTGGTTGGTTGTGAGAAATTTTGATGGAGGAATTTTGAGAAATAGCAGGGGTTGACCAGCCAAACCATTTCTACCTTTATGTGGACTATACCAAATGGGTTTTTGTGGTAGGAAAACCAGCTTGACTTGTTACTAGTTTTTCCTCTCAAGGTTTTTGAGCTCATATAGTCTGTTAAGATTAAATATCTTGCTGATTTTAAGCAGTTTCTGTATCTCTTACATGTACAGACGACATAGTTCCAGTGACAGAACCGAGTCCTCATGAAATGGCAAACAACACAGAGCTTTTGGGAACAGGTTGGTTGAT
>CAIGQQ010032522.1:20708-39439 GCA_903798035.1 Danio albolineatus
GCCAACTTATCCAGCATTTGTTTTACGCAGCGGATGCCCTTCCAGCCGCAACCCATCTCTGGGAAACATCCACACATTCTCATTCACACATATACACTGCGGACAATTTAGCTCACCCAATTCACCTGTACCGCATATCTTTGGACTGTGGGGGAGACCAGAGCACCCGGAGGAAACCCACGCAAACACGGGGAGAACATGCAAACTCCACACAGAAATGCCAACTGACCAAGCCGAGGCTCGAACAAGCGACATTCTTGCTGTGAGGCGAACGTGCTAATCACTATGCCACCGTGGCGCCCTAGCATATTGATTTACAGTGTTATTTACAGGGTACATGTACATAAATCCATTATTGAGATGTTTTGTTGATGTAGCCATTGCCATATACAGAAGTGATACGGTAGATATAGGCAGTGTTATAGTGCACTACTGGATCTCTTAACAGAGGCTCAGTTAATTGCCTTTCAAGCTTCTAATGCACTTTTTTATGAGTTGAAACATTTATTGATTTGCCTTAGCTTTCATTTATCTTAATGTCTAGTTCAAAAGGCTTTTAATCAGCATGGTTGTAGAAACTGCTCCTCTGAGAGCTGAGGAACTCTGTGGGAGTCCTGTTAGACTGTAAAAGATCTGACATTCAGATTTTTCACAAATGCTCCATGGAGAGTCTTTCTTGAGACCACAAAGTAAAGAGTCCTTTTCCAAAACCCCCACTATTTGCTTTGGAGTTTAAAATTTTTTTTTTTTTGGTCTCACTTTTGGCATTGAACTTTGATTGTGATAGTTCTTTTCGTTTAACCATAATAATAATAATGAAAGTAGTTTAAAAACATAACAGGATAAAGTGCTTTTTTTATATCTCCTCACAATGGAACATAAATGTTAATAACAACCGTGTTTTTGCCTGACCACTGCTGGCTTCACATATTTCTTTATGTTTTGGCAGGAAAAAGAGACAACCCCCCATTGCGTGTTAAACCACAGATCTCAATATGGCCGATTTTATGACACTTTTTCATGACATAATCATCTATCAATAAAGATGAGATATTCTTACTGGAAAACTTTTTAAAATATTTCATTTTTTGTATAGTTTTATATATTATTGTGTATATTAATGAATAAAGATACATAAGGATATATTTGATAGGCCACTTTGAAATTATCAGTTTATCTAAATTTATAATTATGTTTTTAAATTAATTTTTTTTTAGCAAACTTCAAAGGAAATTATGTAAATTTTAAAGTAAATAGAGCATTAAATGACAATTGATCAAAGTATCGTTTCATTTTTTCATGCTTGTTTTATACATTTTTAGACAACACAATAATAGTGTTTTAAATTAACTGAAGAGTCAAGAAAGCACTATTTAGTGCATTATCCCTGATTTTCAGTCATTACAACATGACAATGAAAACATCCTGTATTTTGACAAATTATCTTTATAGAATAAATCAAACAATAACAATTTACTCAATTGCATACCTGATAAATTGAGAACATCCAGAGAAATACATTTTTAGTGTCCCTCAAAGCTGTGTATAATATTAGTAATGTATATAAATATACATATACATATATATTCCCAGAGATGGGTTGCAGAAGGAAAGGCATCCGCTGCGTAAAACATGAGCTGAATAAGTTGGCGGTTTATTCCGCTGTGGCGACCCCAGATTAATAAATGGACTAAGCAGATATATATAAATGGCAGCACGGTGGCTCAGTGGTTAGCACTGTCACCTTACAGCAATCACTGTCACTGGTTCAAGTCCCAGGTGGGCCAAATGGCTATTCTGTGTGGAGTTTGTATGTTTTCCCTGTGTTTGCGTGAGTTTCCTCCAGGTGGTCTGGTTTCCCCTACAGTTCAAAGACATGCGCTGTAGGTAAATTGGGTAAAAAAAATTGACCATAGTGTAAGTGTGTGTGAATGGGTGTATGGGTGTTTTCCAGTGATGGGTTGGGACTGGAAGGGCATCTGTTACATAAAACATATGCTGGAATAGTTGGTGGTTCATTCCGCTGTGGTTAATGAATGAATGAATAAATATGTGTATAATAATTTAGCAAAAAAATATTTATACAACCAAAATATGAGTATTGTCATTAAAAATATTCATTCATTTATTCATTCATTTTCTTTTCGGCTTAGTGCCTTTATTAATCTGGGGTCGCCACAGAGGAATGAACCACCAATTTAAACCATGCCCTCATTAAAAATATATGTACTGAAAAATTAAATGTTAATTTATTTGGTAACGCTGAACAATAAGGCTGAATTAGTAAATGTTAATGCATTTACTAACATGAACAAACAATAATCAGTACATGTATTACAGTATTTATTCATCTTTGTTTACATTTATTAAAGGAAATAACGTTTCTTTAGTTCATTAACTTACGTTAACTAGAATGAATTTGTGTTTTAATAATGCATTAGTAAATGTTGAACTCTGATTAATAAATGCTGTACAAGTGTTGTTCATTGTCAGTTCGTAAACTAATGAAACCTCATTGTGAAGTGAGAACATGCATTTAAATTTTAGTTTTGAACTATTTATTAATTATTATTAGTCATAAAAAAATTACCACCGTTCACTAAACTGATCTAAATCCCCCACAGATGTCGACAGCTGTGAGAAGTGGTTGAACTGCAAGAATGACTTCCTCCAGAAATACCTACACAAAGTCTTGACCGAGTTACCCAACTGCCCTTGCGTCTACCCATCCGAGGTGGTCTACAGTGCTGTCAACGTTTTCGACAGGAAGCTGCAGAAGACCTACCGATGGCGAGACGCCAGCGGCCCCAAAGAGAGACTGGACATCTACAAGCCCTCCGCCAGGTTCTGCATCCGCTCCATGCTCTCCTTCGACAGCACCACTCTGGCGGCTCAACACTGCTGCTACGATGATCACATGAAGCTTATCACTCGAGGAAAAGGCGCCGGAGCTCCAAACCTCATCAGTACAGAGTTCTCCCCGGAGCTTCATTACAAAGTGGACGTGCTCCCATGGATCCTGTGTAAAGGAGACTGGAGCCGCTTTCATTCGGTTCGGCCTCCCAATAACGGTTTACAGTGTGTTGAGAACCCACAGGAAGAAGTCTATATGAATGAGCTAGAAGAGGCCAGGGAGTATTGAATTCAAGAAAACATGTGAGAGTGGATATCTTGAAGGCAATTGAAGTCTGATTTCGGATTGGGTGACTGTTTCACAGATGTTCTCTTGAATTTAATTGATGTTAAATGCAACTTAGGAGAGATTCATCTGGAAACTGTAGTTAAGATACTGTCACAGGCTGTTTCGTACAGCTCAACAGATTGAACATGTTGGCCCGAAGTCCAGATTGGAAGATCAGGATATCAATTTAAATAGAGCAAGTAGATTTAGACAATACAATAGCAGCTTTTTAAATGAACCGGAGAGCCAAGAAAGCAAAATTTGATGGAATGTCCCTAATTCTCAGTCATTATAAAATGGCATTTGATCAATTGCCATTAAATTTTAGTTTACCCACTGGAAGACGTCTAGAGTGGATGTCTTGAAGGCAATTGAAGCCCCATACAGTACTTTCTGAATAGGTTTTCTAATTTAATTGTTATTAAATACTGTCACGAGCCGTTTCGTACAGCTCAACTGACTGAACATGATGGCCCGAAGCCCAGATTGGAAGATCACGATTCTAATTTAAACAAAGCAAGTAAATTTAGAAAGCATGATAGCAGCATTTTAAATCAACTGAAGAGTCAAGAAAGTAAGATTTGATGTAATAAATGCTGATTTTCAGTCTTTACAAAATGATATTTGATCAATTTCCATTTAATTTTGCTTACCAGCAGGAAGGCGTCTACATGAATTTGCTAGAAGAGGCCAGAGAACACTGAATTTAAAAAAAACCTACTACAGTAATTTCTGATTGGGTGGCTGTTTCACAGATGTTCTCTCAAATTTAATTGATGTTAAATGGAACTTTGGAGAGAATCTTTTGGAATCTGCAGTTAAGATACTGTTTCATAGTGCTCAACTGATTGGAAGTTCACTATGCTATTTTATACAGAGCAAGTAAATTTAGACAACACAACACAGCAGCTTTTTAAAGAAACCGAAGAGTCCAGAAAGCCAGATTTGATAGAGTAATCCTGATTTTCAGTCTTTACAGAATGACATTTGATCAAGGGCCATTGAATTCCTTTACACAGGAAGGCATCTACATGAACAAGCTAGAAGAGGCCAGAGAGTTGTGAATTCTACATCAAAAACCTACCAGAATGGACATCTTGAAGGGCAATTGAAGCTTTGTACAGTACTTTCGGATTTTTTGACTTTTTCACAGATGTTTTCTCAAATTTAATTGATGTTAAATGGAACTTTGGAGAGATTCGTCTGGAAACTGTAGTTAAGATACTGTCACAAGCTGTTTCGTACAGCTCAACTGATTGAACATGTTGGCCCGAAGCCCAGATTGAAAGATCACGATGCTAATTTCTTCTCTTTCTTCAGTGACGTTAGGTACGTGCTCCGCACCGAGTTCAGCGACAGTTCTTCAATGGCATTCTCTGGAACAAGATCACTTTATTTTCATTGGATCAATGCTTGTTTTCCTTCAGTGTCCTCCAATATGCCATTAAAGGAATTCCAGCAAAGCTGCTAGAATTGCGAGATGCTCAAAAATGCGACAGAATGCTGATTTTTGTTATCTTTGAACCTGAAG
The DNA here is from genome assembly GCA_903798035.1 of Danio albolineatus. Taxonomy (NCBI): domain Eukaryota; kingdom Metazoa; phylum Chordata; class Actinopteri; order Cypriniformes; family Danionidae; genus Danio; species Danio albolineatus. Next base: position 25,421 of record CAIGQQ010032522.1, read on the forward strand.
CTCCAAACTGGCCTCACTCCAATCCATGCGAGGTCAGTCCAAACAAATCAAACACAAGCTGCACCACTCGCAAAGCAATTCAACACATTTCTGAGATCAGCTCTTCTTTGGGATTGTTACTCAAAAACATGCAAAACCGTGGATAAGATATTTATGGAACAATGACTGACCTTTGACTTAAGTTTTTAAGGGGGAATCAGATTTTTTTTTTGAACATGACATCTCTCAGCAACGTAAATCTTGTTTTTTTTTTTTAAATCTCAAGTATAATTGGATCCCATTCTGTTTTCTTTTTCACCTTTCAACACAACCCAGCTTTGTATTGCATGCAATATGAGACAGCAGTGCAGGGGGCTGTCGGAGCTCCGTTGATGGATTGAAGTCTTCCTCCAAAGGTGAGATCGAGGTGACACTTGACACAAACAGTCTCTTCAAATACAATGGCTCTTTCAGTGGCTCCGTTCATCCTTGAGTCCCAATCAAAGCCTGGAGGTTTACATAGGATGTAGTTTGAAGAGCCTAAGCCGCCCTTTTCAGCACACGTGTTATCATGATGTCTTTTGGAGATGTTGACATGGAATGCTGGAGGTTTGATTCCCAAATTTGCGCTGACAGACGACTGTTTTATGTAGCATTAAACATCCACCTTTGATAACTGGGTGATTTTGGTTAGTATGATTTCACTAAGTGGGACATGTTCCTGGATTAACATCTATGTAACATCTTAACATCTATCTAACAACATTCCAATCAGCCAATCAGAATTAAGAGATACATTTAAAATTTATGCTAAGTTTAGGCTTATGGTTAGGTTTATATACTTCTACATGAGTGTTATTCTACTATTATTCCCCTGTGATTTTGGGATTAATTTACATTTATGGTTGGGTTTAAGGGGTAGGGATTACATTTTCACACAAAAATGACGTTCCAGGATCAACATAGATGTTAATCCAGGACTTCATCATACTTGGCAAAATCACAGCAACATTTCAGCTCAGTATCAATACTGTTTTTAGACTTTTTTTACTACATAAATGAAGAATGCTTATTGAGTGTTGTTAAAACCGTAACCAAAGGGTTTATGCTTCAAATCCCAGGTTGATTAGCTATAGATTGGAGGGGGAATAAATAGGAGACCACTTAAAAATTCTCAGTTTCTTTAAATTGACTCTAAATAAAAAATATTTGCAACCCAGGCTCATTCTGAAAATATATCGCTATATACATTTTTGCAGAACGTGATATACGTCCCAGGAGCTACTTTTTTTTTTTTTTTGCAGTTTTTGTTTTCGCGAATCCACCAGAGGCCGTGGTGTGCACTTTTTGAGATTACAAATTTTCTCCTGCGGGTGCCATTCGAGCCGGCTCTTCTCACGTAAATCCATCTTAGGCCGCTGTCGACTGACTGACTCACAGATCGACTGGACCCACCCTCCTTCTTCCCTAAACCCAACCAATATTTTTTTCAAAAGCACAGATTGACCTGCCCACCAACTTCCCTAAACCCAACCGACAGTTTTCAAAAGCAATCCAGAAAAACAAAAGCTCTCGTCTGATTTTTACCACATCTTCATCCTGTTATTTACTTGTTTATTTAATTTTTTTGGCTTCTGTTTTTGTCTTGCCTGCTGTCTGGAACTGTTCTTTGCCGGTCTCGAACCCCGTCTTCGTGGTCGACTCCTCTCTGTGTCTCAAATCCACCGACGTACATGGTGAGCTAACTGAACAAATTGGTAACGGCAGGAAAGAAGGAAGTGGGCAGCTGGTAAGCATGAAAAGGAGTTGCGTCATACTGCCCTGTAGCGTTCACTTTAAGGACTAAATGCAGCCACACATACTTCTGGCTACATAATTCGTGATCTCCAGAGATGTATATATTGCTACATTTTCAGAATGAGCCTATGTTGCATATTTGATAATTCATTCATTCATTTTCTTTTCGGCTTAGTCCCTTTATTAATCCGGGGTCGCCACAGCGGAATGAACCGCCAACTTATCCAGCATTTGTTTTACGCAGCGGATGCCCTTCCAGCCACAACCCATCTCTGGGAAACACATCCATACATTCTCATTCACACACATACACTACGGACAATTTAGCTTACTCAATTCACCTGTACCGCATGTCTTTGGACTGTGGGGGAAACCGGAGCACCCGGAGGAAACCCACGCAACCACGGGGAGAACATGCAAACTCCACACAGAAATGCCAACTGGCCCAGCCGGGGATCGAACCAGCGACCTTCTTGCTGTGAGGCGAACGTGCTAACCACTCGGCCACCGTGGCGCCCATATTTGATAATGTTTCTTCCAAATTTCTAATAAAAATATTGTCATTTATAGATTTTATTTTTTTCCAGAAAATAACTTAAAATATCTTTCTTTTCATTTGTTGGGATTAAAATATATGGTTTATTTCTCCAAATATTGATTTCTAAACTTTTCTTAAGTTAAAAAAAATTTGTGTTATGTTTTCTAGAAGTTTGTATAAACGTCTGAAAACATGATTTCCTTTTTTCGTAGTTTTTTTTTCACCAAAAATACTTTAAATAAAATGTTTATTTCAAATTTGGCGGAAATGCCATCAGTAGTTTGCAGAATACAACAAAAGATATGTTTTACTCAAACACATAAATGTAAACCATAAATCATCCAAAAGCTCACAAACGAACCATAGTTCATACTTGGTTCATCTTAAGATCCACATTCCAGAAGAGTTTAGATCTGACTCTAAATAAACTTTTTTAAACTGAAAAAGATAATCTTCTGAAAAAGATAATGAAGGCATTTGTGTGTGCGTGAAAAATACAGACAGGTTGTAAAAAAAAAACAGTAAACCGTGCAAGAAAAGATCACCACGTGTAGAATTGAGCCAAGTGCACATTAGCATCGCTTATGATCACACATGAAGTGCACATTAGCATCGCTTATGATCCCTGTCAGACCTGAGCAAAAGCGTGAAGATATTTTTATTGAGATATACAATAAATTCCTGCCGTGAAAAGATGGCTCAGTCCAGCTGTAAACATTCAGATATACCGCTCATACTGATATGGTGTATTTGCCTTAAATATTACTGACATGACGTTTATGATTGTTGTGGTATGTTGCATGGGTTCTGTCCAACTTTGACCTCTACCTACATTTATGGAAAACTCCAGAAATGTCCTTATGAATATATTTCCATAGAGGCAGTAAAATGCTAACAATCTATTTTCCCAGAAGTTTCATGGACAGATTACTGATTAATAACAATGACTTATCTTAGTTATTCATTGCAAAGCACTGTTATGGCCTCAAAACAAGTTATACCATCACTCATGAATTGTAAATGATTACTTGTTGATGTTTGCATCACAACCACACTGTAAAAAATTACTAACAGTTTCCGGTTTTAGTGTTTTCTGTTTATTTACGGCTGCAAATTACAGTGTGGTACCTTGATCTCTGTTCTGTCGACTTTGATGCTAAAAATGAAACTCTGCCATTTAACAAAGTGACTTATTGACATTTTAGTATTTTGAAATAATAATAATAATAATAATAATATAGAGAAATAAGTGTGTAAAATAACAGTAAATGTACTGGTAGTTTATTACAAGGTTTTTGTACCATAATATACAGCAATAAACCAGACAATATATCGCTTTATACTACTAAAATCAAAATTAAAGTCACTTTTTCGAACTCTTCACTGTTAAAAGTTGTTGGAAGGAAGATCAAAGTCCCATAATGCAATTCAAAACCAAAAATAAAAGGGGAAAATAAAAACATGAATCACAAAATACTGAAAAACTGTATATATTTTTTTACAGTGCAGCCCTATTTGTATGGATTTTGTGATGTAGATGTGCTACTTGGGTATGAATCCCCTGTAAATCATAATTTGGAAACAAGATAAAACGACTAGTTCACCACAAAATAACTTTTTTTGTTAATTTACTCATCCTTGGGCTATCAAAAATGTTGGTAAATGTGGAAAACAGTTGAAAATAATGTTTAGTTTCTTCCATAGACGGGTCATTTCTCTTCATAAGACATCTATTTCAGCTCGAGTTTCATTGCCCTGTATTAATACACATTTTAAAGTAGCACACAAAAAAAACTAGTGATAAAACTTCTAAATTTTAATAAAAATCCCTAATTTGAAAAAAAAAACCTCTTAATAATTTTGGTGCTTTTGGACTAAGGGTTAATGCAAATAATTAAAGATGTAAACACATTTGCAGAATCGAGTGTGGGAATCTTCATCATGGCGAGTTGCATTCTGCCATGTTTTTGGTTACGCTTTAGGAGTGCACAGTGTAAACCAATAATATATTTTAATAATTTATTTAATAATTTTAATAATACCTTTTGAAAACATCTTAAAAACACTCAGGATAAAATGAAGATAGAAAGCTTTGTATTTGAGAAGCTTAAAATATGCATTCCATGCATATTCTGTCTCAACTTTAAAGTGTAACTAAAGAAGCCGAGCACACATGCAGAGGGAGCGGATCAATTAAATCCAACAGCTTATTCATAAGTGACAGAAATTCCTAGAATGCATTGCTCGTTAACGACACATTCCCATTCCCTATGACCTCTTAATGTAGCGAATATTACACCTACTCCAATCAGCTGTCTCCATTAAACTTGCTTTACTTACTGTTGGTTACTAGGTTACCAATACTATACCTGCAGTCACCCTCTCTAACAACTTAATGAAAACGCATGTAATTCGCATGTGGGATTGTAACGAGGTGTAACTCCAGAGTTTATGGAAAGGAGACGGGAACTGGTGAATGTTTTAAACAACGTTAATAACAAAATAAGCAGAAAACAAATGGGCCTCACAGATGGATTGTTTTTCTAATACTCGTACTTGTACTCCCATGTCGTTCTCGGACATGATCCACAAGTAAACCATATCAAAGACTATAGAATACACAAGACTTGTCAATCGTATAGTTTTGAATAGGGAAGTGTTTAACGGTCAATGAAGCTGGATGAAGCCCCGCCTTCTAGTTGAAGAGCCAATTAGGGATTGAAATAAACTGACGATTCTCCGGGGGAGGGGCTGGGACCAGATGTGAGTTTGTGCAGATTTTGTGTGACTCGAACAGTTAGAAATTATACTGAAGAGACAGTTGTTGTTTAATTTTATTGGTATTTCCTAATATTAAATGTAATCGTAAGCTTGGCAAGCAATTTAGCAGAATTTGATGTCTCCCTATTGAAACAGAAAGCCTGAGAGGCGTTTCAAATATGGCCGCTGAGTGAAATGACTTGCCTTAAAGGGAGTGTGACTATATTTTGGATAGCCCGAGGGTGAGTAAGTTAAATGAAAATTTCCATTTTGGATGCTTTGAATGTAATTTATCTCACCTTGTATGATGATTTAACTCATTTTGGAGAAAAGTTCCAACTGGTATTTTTTTTTTTTGCAATGAGCCTTGGTTGATTGTAATATCACAGCTAAATAAACTGACGAATGGGGGTATTTCCATTGACTAAAATGGAAATATCAATACCTTTTTTAAATTCACTATACTGACTAATGAAGTTTACATGCAAAACCTTTCCTAGGTACGTTTCTAGTAAGATTTCACCTTTCAGAGCTTCAAAAAGAAAGGCACTTTATTTAAATAGTGATATGCGTGCTATATGTGTATATATAATCGTATATTGAATTATACTTGTACAATTGACTGATTAAAAAATGGTTATTGTAAAGGGACGAATGCTGCATTGTTTAAGGATGTTTTATGTAATGTAAAATGTTGGCATGTCATTTTTAACTTTTTTAACAAGATTTATCATTGTACAGTATTTATTGCCTTTGATTTTGTAACTCATTGCTATGAAGTGGATAATCAAATAATTCTATGCACTATATGAATCCCAGTTATTTGTCTTATAGGGAATTTCTGGTGGTCTGTGAAATGCAAAGTGCCATACCACACACCGATCTACTTCAGTAATGCTTCTAAAGTCATGTTTCTTTGTATTAAACACTCTGTGAGCAGATATAATAAATGAAACTTTGATAGTGTCATGTGTGCTTGAATTACAGTGTCCTGGATAGAAGCATGTTTATTTCATTTGTGTTTGAATTACAACCTCTCAACTGCTCCTAAATAGATGTGCAACTTTTTATGATTTCAGTAAAATGTTTTTAAATACGTTCTACCAAATGATTTTGTTCCATCTACGCCCTTCTCGAAGCCCAAAAATGCTCTTATTTGTATTAATAACCTCGAAAATGAAGTGTAAAATGGTTGCACGTCTCATAAATGTTTTTAAATAGCACAAAAACATGAAGTGCCTACAGCTGTCACAGTAAATGGACACCAGCACCAGTGGTTTTTTAATTCGAGCATGATGGAGTTTGCATGCCCTCGCTTTCTGCTGCAGATAAAGTTGCCTTGAACACATGTGCTCCTTTTCTCAATTACCAATTAAGAAGAGGAACATTTTGTTTTTGGACGAAAAGAAGCATTAGTTTGAAGTCTTGCTAATGCAAAATGAATTAGACAACTGGCTTGGTAGAATGTCTTTATTAGAACTCTGCTTATTGTTACATATTGGGTAACAAAGCTGAGTAAAGATTGGAGCCCTGAAGGGTTTCTGCAGTGCTTATCGCTGAATAGCGATCTCGCTATGTAACTGCCATCTGCTGCGCTAATAATCTAATTGCCTTCACATTAAGCATCGCTTGAATGCCTCAGCCAGGACACAACCTGAACCGAGTCCAAGTCAGGTGCTGCAATGGAGGTCAGTAACCTTTTCCTCCTCCCCCTTCTGTTCTCTGGGAGCCCACTTAGTGGATTTCCTCAGCGGTTTTGGCAGATGCATTTTTCACTGGCATTAGTGCCTGATGACCCTTTTTTTTCTTCTGTCATTAATGGTTGTCATTAGAACCTAAAATGCACTTTTTTAACAATACGTGCTGTATATACCACCTATTTATTTTTTCTAGATTTATGGCCTGTTTCCATTGAGTGGTATGCTTTGGTACAGGATGGTATGATCCGCTTTTTGTTTCCACTGTCAAATTACTCACCCTTCTCTTGTCACAAACCTGACTGACTTTGTTTCTTCTGTTGAACACAAAAGAAGATATTCTTTAAAGCCTTGAAAACTGGTAACTATCATTCTTGCTACAATTCTTCCTACAATTCATAGACTGTAATGGTTACTGGTTGCCAGCTTTTCTTCAAAATATCTTTTGTTTTCAACTAAAGAAAGAAACTATTAAACATTTGGAAACTTTTCATTCATTTTATGAATTGCCATTTTGGGGGCGACGCGGTGGCTCAGTGGTTAGCACTGTCTCCTCACAGCTAGAAGGTTGCTGGTTGGAGTGCCAGCTGGGTCAGTTGGCATTTCTGTATGAAGTTTGCATGTTCTCCCCGTATTCGCACAGGTTTCCTTTGAGTGTTACAGTTTCCCCCACAGTCCAAAGATATGCACTATAGTTGAATTGAATAGGGCGCCACGGTGGCGTAGTGAGTAGCACGTTCGCCTCACAGCAAGAAGGTCGCTGGTTCGATCCCCGGCTAGGCCAGTTGCCATTTCTGTGTGGAGTTTGCATGTTCTCCCCGTGGTTGCGTGGGTTTCCTCCGGGTGCTTCGGTTTCCCCCACAGTGCAAAGACATGCGGTACAGGTGAATTGGGTAAGCTAAATTGTCCATAGTGTATGTGTGTGAATGGGAATGTATGAATGTGTTTCCCAGAGATGGGTTGTGGCTGGAAGGGCATCCGCTGCGTAAAACAAATGCTGGATAAGTTGGTGGTTCATTCTGCTGTGGCGACCCCGGATTAATAAAGGGACTAAGCCGAAAAGAAAATGAATGAATGAGTTGAATTGAATAAACTAAATTGGCTGTAGTGTATGTGTGTATGGCTGTTTCCCAGTACTGGGTTGCAGCTGGAAGAGCATCCGCTCCATGTAAAACGTGCTGGATAACTTGGCAGTTCATTCTGCTGCGGCGACCCCTGATGAATAAAGCGACTAAGCCAAAGGAAAATTAATTAAATTAATGACTACTGTTTTAAACAAGAGCAACAAACTGTTGTGGTATTCTGTCAAAAAACACAAGAACCAACGTGTAACATTGTTACTTTTAAGTGTGATTTTTGCCAAGTGGTTGATAAAAAGAGTAAAGCCATATCGAATTACATTTTGCAACTACTTGAGCCAATAACAGTAACAGAAAGATAACAGTAACTAAAATAACTTCATCTGAGGTCTACAGAAGAGCATTTTTGAAAGCAAAACTGAACCAACTTTGAAGCAGATGAGCTACAGCAGCAGCAAAAGAGCACACTATATTAACCCTGTCAGCTAGGAACAGCAAACTGATGCTACAATTCAAATAGCCTCACCAAAATGAAATTGAATGGGAGAAATGTTGCCTGGTTTAATGAGTCTGGATTATTGCTGCTGTTTTCAAATAGGGTCATAATTTGTCTTAAGCAGCTTGAAATCATTGATCCATTCTGCTTTGTATAAACGGTTGTAATGGGAGGATGTTCTTTTTGCACAATCATCCAGCAAGATAACGTGGTACAGTCTAGGGATACATCTGTGGCTATTGGGCGTGCACACATCAATATACAATGTAAAAATCAATTAGTTGACTTTACTTGAAAAAAAAATGACCTCATGACTTACTTAGAAACGTGAGTAAACCTATGGCCTTAAATTAAGTATAGGAACTATGTGGATAATTATAATGATTAAGTCAACAGTTTCAAAGGGTCGCTTTTTCTCACTTTTATTCAATCAACTTGTCACTTTTAAAGCAATGGGTTTACTCATGGTTTTTAAAGTAAAGTACCTAATCACTTTTACAATGTACACAAATTTTTGTGACACTGACTGTACAACAAATATGACTGTTTTTTACATTACCGTGAGGGGTAGGCAAAGAAGTCAATAAAAAAAATATATGATTAATGGGTAATTAATCTGTAAACAATTCAAACAGCTTTCTTGAACATGACAGTGAGTTCACAATAACCAAAAGGCCTTCACATGCGAAAGGTCTCAATCCAGTATAGAGCACATTTGGGATGTGGAGGAACTAGAGAGTCAGATCATGAACATGCTACTGATACATTTGCAACAAGTGTTATCATGCTAATATGGACCAAAACGTCTGAGGAATGCTTCCAGCAGTTTACTGAATCAGTGCCACACTAAATTAACCCAGTTCTGGAGGCATTATGAACCATTTCTACCCACAACATCTTAGCATTGTGGTGGCAATCCCAATGAAGTTAAGTTAGAATTGCTTTGAAGCACTTACAAAAATCAATAAACCATCAGACAGAGCTTGCAGAAAATGTTTTATTGTAGGTAACATTTTTTCAATACCAAAAAAAATGTGTTTGAAGCCCTTTGAAGTGAATATGGCGCTCTCTAGCTCTCCCACAGCTCTCGTCGTGTTTCTTTTTCTATCAGTGGAAATAACAAGCAGGAATTACACTCACTACAGACTTAAAACAGAATATTTATTAGAGGTCAGGCTTTCATGGCTCCCATACTGAAGTGAAAGCATGAGCAGCTTGGAAAAGGGCGCAGGGAGTCAGGCAAAGATAACTGTACCTGAGTTTGGGGTTGTTTGCATAGAAAACACCCCCTTACTGGGAGCCCCTGGAGGCCAGAGGGACGCCTGCTCTTTGTCCCTCACAACGAGAGGAAACAAAAATAAATACGGGAGCGAATGGTCACAGGACATTGCGCGAATATAAAGACCCGGCTCTAAAGACAGACAACCAAATTGGGTTATTTCGTGTATGACTGTGGCCTTTGCTCTTGCCCATACATTAAAAAATAATTAGGAAGTCCATTTCCAGGCATATGTCTTCCCAATGTACTGCAAACCATTAATGCGTTGGGAGGTGTAATTACTGTTGAATACACAATGGGGAAATATTTAGGGGCTTGTGAAACCAATCCATTACAGTTTGCATTTTTTTTCAATACCTAATTGTTTAAAAATACTTTACATTTTATTTATTTGGTAACTAAATGCCATAATACAAAACCTGCGGATATACATTTGCCATATTTTGTTGTGATGAACAAACGTAGCAAAACCAGGCTGACGTTTGCAGGTTTACGATGACGTTCGTGTCCCTTAAACTGCAGTAAAAGCTGCTGAATGGCAGGGCAAAAGTTTCACAGCGAGCGTTGGTGAATGAGAGCAACATTTGAGAGGGACTTGTTTTACAACCTCTCTCGGAGCTATAAATAAGGGAGAGAGAGGGAGAGATCCAAAACAGACCTGAGAAAAGTGAGTCCATATGGGTGCTGGGGGAATGGGCCGTGATGAGCCGAGATCAAAGCCTCCTGCTCTGAATGGGTACGGCTTCCAGCGCAAACTCGACTGCTCCAGGCTCCTTTTACTAACAGCAGAGAGACGCCTGTGTTCTGCTATTGCTTGGTTCTGTATCGCTTTCTTTATATAGGAATTAATGAGCTTATTATTTCCAATTTCTTAGGCTCATTGTGTCAGATTATGTGAAGTAAATTCAAAATGATTTCTGCATATGCAAGAGTATTTTTATTGCATGATGATTCCTGCCATCATGCAATGAAAAGAAAACTTTAATAAAACAAGTACCAGTAATTAAGCTTTCTGGTCATTCTTACCATGCTTTTGTCCACTCCCTCCCCAATTAATATAGGTTTTTGACATTATCATGGGGTCTTTCTTACCACGTTTGGCATTGTGCTGACTCAAACCATGTCATGTACATGAACAGAATCATGCAATGAAAGAAAAAGAAGAACATGTTCAGAAATTGTGATTTTGTAAAGCATTTCGATCTGACTAAACTTTCATTGCAATCAGATGATTTTTTCTTTCATATGTACAGTGTGATGACTCCAATCATTATCATATGATACCATGTTTTGCATTGTGTGCCATGTAGTTGGAAAGAGCCATGCAAAGAAAGAAACAGATATTGAGAAATACAGTTCATTTGCACTTTAAACCATTTTACTACATATTTAATGTTTTCAAATGCAGGGCAATCAGACCTGACTTGCTTCCAGAATAAAAGTCTCATGCTGCATTTTAACACTAATACAGGTATGTCAAGAGTTCACACTTAGCTGATGATTGATTATAAAGCGTGTTTGGCATGCTGTTCCGGGAGAGAGCCCTGAGCTCAGAATATCTTTGAGCTGGGGCTCCCTCACGTTTAAAGGGCGAGAGGAGAGTTTGAGCTCAGGTAAGTCTCGAGAACTCCCCCCGCTTGTGAACGAGCTGAGATATGTCTGACTAGAGTTGCCTTAAGATGCTATTTAAAAAGTATTTAATTTACTTATGTAGTATGTTTTGTGGAAACTGGAGAACCCGGGGAAAACCCACGCAAACACGAGGAGAACATGCAAACTCCACACAGAAACGCTGACTGGCTCGGGTAGAAGCCGAATCAGCTGAGTGCTAATCACTGGGCCACCGTGCCGCCCTATGAGAAGGGGAGGAGTTGGGGAAGCGGGGGATTCTTCAAGACGAAGATGACTGGAGTTGAAAACTCTGGTACTTTATAGTGTGTCAGGATTCGTCTGATTGCTGCAACATGCAGAGCTGATGTGGTACCAGCTGTGTTCAATCATAAGCATGTGATCCTCTCGAAATTAGTTTATAAATAAACCCCACTTGATTTTGTCATTTGATATTTCTTACCATCTTTGGCACTGCAACGACTCAAACCAAGAATTGTGACGACTTTACCTGTAGGCACTGTAGGCCTTTCATACAAATACTCAGTAGTATCTGGATGCAGCCTTGATGGTGCAAGCTGAGACTGCATATCTCAGTGATGCAATGTCTGACACAATGCACTTAATGGAGCTAGTGATGTCCCTGTGAGGGGTAGGGTTAGGGTTGGGGGTTAGGTGAGCAAAAAGCATTGGATGCAGCTCAGATTGCACTGCACCAGGTCCGCATCCAGACCCCTCTCCAAATACATACAGTTTGTGTGGGTTCACATGCAAGTCATTCAGATTTAACTTGTATTTTCACATTACATATTTTTTACCATGTTTACCATTGTGGCAAGCCATGCGGTGACGTGGACAGAATCATGCAAAGAAAGAAACAATAGATAAGTTGAGAAATATTGCAAGTATTGTGTTTGCTGTAAAACAAAGTAATTCAGTTTTTAATTTATTCATAAGCAAAGCATTCAGACTTGACTCATATTATTTGGGCTGTCATGATCTTTTTTACTACCTTATCATTGTGTGTCATCTAGTTGGAAAGAGCCATGCAAATAAACAAACAGAAGAGTGTTGAGAAACTGGTTTTGCACTTTGAAACAAGTTATTTACATTTTTGTGAGTGAATTCACATAGAAAACATTCAGATTAAACTTAGCTTATTTGTTTATTTTTTGCTGTCATGATCTTTTCTTCCATGTTTAGTCTACCATTGTGTGACATGTAGTTGGAAAGCATCATGCAAATAAGCAAAAAACATTCAGTAATAAATTTTGAATAAAATGTTCAAGCTGCATTTAAACACAATTTAATACAGATTTTTGTTGTTTACACCTGATATTTCTTAGCAGATTTGAAAGAGTTTGCAAAAATAAAAAAAAACAAACAGATCATGGTGAGAAACGGTGATTTTGCACTTTGAAACGATTACCAAAGTGCCATTACAGTTACCAAAGTGATCAAATTTGACTTGTTTTCCATTCCAATTATGTATTGTAATTATGCAAAGAAGAAGATAATATTGATAAAAAGCAATATCCATACTGTACTTTAAACATATTATTGCAGATTTGAAAAGTCATGTACAAAACATTCAGATTTTTGTCAATCAAAATGTGCTTACTTGATACGTTCACCATTCAAAACAGTTACAAAGAGAGCTAAATAAACAGAAATAATGTTTTAGAAAAAAGCATTTAAAAGAAGTCAATATTTTTGTTAGGCTATATGTTTCATAACGTTTTGAATAGACAGATCACGCTAGTCAAACACAGCTGGACCTCCAGTCCATTCTCTGACATCATAGATGTTCTTGAAAATTCTAACTCTACGTCGTCACGTGATCATGGCGTTCATCGCCATCGTGGATCAGGCAGACACAGAAACAAACACCTTCATATTGTTTTTCATATTGTATTGATTTTTTAAATCGAATTTTCTTTCTTAAAACATTCAACAAATTTCGATTCATTAAAGAATCAAACTGTTTTGGTCATATAGCGGATCTCGAATCAACCGTTAATATTTTTGGGCGGTTCATTTCACTGTGACTGCTACGTTAGGATTTGAAAATGAGCACGGATGATTTTCTTGATGGGTAAGTTAACGTTTAATAGAAATTAGCTAATTAAGATCTTTACTTTAGCAAGTTTTCTAAAACTCCCACGAAACACCTTTAATCGAAATTCACGGTCAAAACAGGCCCTCTTCTCTTAGCTGATTCCGACTGAAATGACTGGATTTCGCCCGTGTAAATATGAATAAACACGCATAGGTCATTTATTTTTTATTTGTGGGCTTAAGTTGATATATATCTTTGTTTTTTCTCTCAAGCAATGTTTCAAACAAGCCGAAACACAACCATCACGCGACATCTCCCACCACAACAATGCTTAATGGTAAACAAACAATATTGTTCCTGAGGGAATCTTTGACAAAGATTTGGCTGAGTTAATTAATAAATTATTCATTCGTCAAGATTATGTCGCCACCTATAGTTTTTGTATGTTGTAACCCCACTGAAAAAGTAAAACCCCTCACTTTCTGACTGTTTAAATGCTGATTATTGTCTATAAATAGATATACTTATTTTTAAATAATCTGACACATAGGCTAACTCATTTAAAATGAGACAAAAAACACATCTGCCACAGTTAATCAAAGTTGACAGTCTCATACACTACACTGGTTTGCTAGGTGTGAAATGTTCCAGCCATTAGCACATTGCTGTTTGTTTGCATTACAGCAGCTTCCCAGAACTGATATAATTTATTCCCCAGCATGCTGGG
>CAIGQQ010032522.1:59439-100167 GCA_903798035.1 Danio albolineatus
ATTTAAATATGCTATAATATGTTTCAACCTTTTAATTTACTTGGTATTAATTATTCTAATAGATTCTAATGTTTTGTATAGTATTATTTTAAATTCGCCTTTGAGCCGTCGAGCGCCCCCTATAGGAAAAGCCCATTATATCAGCAGGCAATGCAGCGCTGACGAAGTTGACGTCACAGAGCGTTGAGCTGAAGCGCAACTACAGGCGCATTTTCTCACCATTCATCTGCTCAGCGGTCTGATTCGCTGCCGGAGACTCATCACAGTATCAGAAAGAGGAGATTCCAGCTCACAGAAATATGAAATAACCACAGAAGAGGAAATTATATCAAACACGGCTTGTAGTTTCTTGTTTTGGGGTCAATTACGCGAGTTTTTAGTAACGTTAGCGGAGTTCTGGTCTCATCATTCCGATAACTGGATTAATATTAATCATGAGTTTCATATTTCTCGTTCCGTTTTTGCGAAGGAATGATTAATAAGTCGTGACCTGATCTTTCGCGCCAGACCACTTTTTATAACGACTGGACTATGGCCAAAAACATTACAGACGTCCCGAGGGATGATTTAAGCAAGGTGTCGGATGAGGAACTGCAGAAATGTAGCAAAGAGGAGTTGCTGAGGAGACTCCGAAAAGTGGACGGCGAAAAGATGAACTTAATGCTGGAGCACGGCAACATGATGAAGGACGTCAACCGGAGACTGCAAGTGCATCTTCACGAAATAAGGAGCTTGAAGGAGGTCAACCAGAAACTGCAAGAGGACAACCAGGAGCTCAGGGAACTGTGCTGCTTCTTGGATGATGATCGGCAGAAAGGGAAGAAACTGTCCAGGGAATGGCAGAGGTTTGGGAGATACACTGCCAGCGTGATGTGGAAGGAGGTCGGCATGTTTCAGCAAAAACTGAAAGAGCTAGAGAGCAATCAGGATAGTGTGATGAGGGAGAACGTGGAGCTCAAGGAGATCATCATCATGTTGGACGATGAGAGGAACGGAGCCGGATCAAGAAGCTCTATAGACAGTCAGTCCAGTCTGAGCAATCTGAATGGTGGTTCTGCCACTGTCAGGGATGTTGGAGATGGAAGCAGTACATCTAGTACAGGCAGTGCTGGAAGCCCTGATCACCACCACAGTCATATTCACAAGCCCACAGAGGGAAAGATCACATCTATTAGGAGGTCTATGGATGATTTATCGACTAACCATCTTCTTAGAAACATTCCGAATGGGCTGAATGGTGAGTTTGGGCTTTTCGATTGAGGGGTTTTGGTGGAAAGCCTCTCAAAGTTTCATGTTTTAACTGTTTTCTTGAATAAGCGGTGCTTGAAGAAGTTGATTCAGGGGGAGATGGGAATTGTGATGAATGCAAAACTTCAGGGGTGTTGGTTTGGTGGAATGAACATGTAGTTTCAAGCACAAAAAGCTAAATATTTATTCCATAAATGAAGAATTTAAAATGTTATTACTGGAACATGGACATTTAATGAAAGGTGTAAAAATGTATATTTGTCTTAAAGGTATAGTTCACCCAAAAATGTCAATTTACTCACTGTTCACGCTCCCTCAATTGGTTTCAAACCTTGAATGAATTTTCTTTTTCTGTATATACAAATAATACAAAAATGTTTGAGTAATTTTACAAACCTGTAATCATCGACTTCCATAGTAAAAAGAAATACTACGGAAGTCAATGGTTACAGATTTCCAGCATTTTTCAAAATAACTTCTTTTGTGTTCAACAGAAATATAGAAACAGACAAGTTTGTGACAAGTGAAGGTCGAGTAAACATGGACAGAATTTTCAGTTTTTGGTGAACTATCTCTTTAAAAGGATCACACAAACATTTAGAATTGGTTCAAGGTGACTTTTTACATCAGTAGAACATTAAAGACATTTTTAGTGATTGGTGATTTAATAAATGTATGTCTGAGCTACCATGGCTTCCAAAAAACATAGGTAAAACAAAATGAAAACTGTGGCTCCTGATGAGACACATTGAGATCTTAAACAACTAAGAAGTAAAACAACTTTAGCAGGACTGTTTACTAGGGCTATGGAAAGTTAAAAATTTCGTAAATAATGTGCAGTTTCTTGCACAGATCATTTCATTATATAAGATTCCTGTGTATTATCTGGAACCACATTTAATTTTGATTGTCCATTCATGTTTTTTGTTTTTTTTTAACAGCTTTTTGAACAGTCGTTGACTTCATGAATCACCAAAGAGCACAGATTCAGTTTAAATTTACCTACATTTTGGATGGTCTTATAGTGAAAGAATTACATTTTTAGGTCATTCAGTTATCATATTTGATAAATGACCAACAAAATATGCATTAAAAGATCTTGTGCAGATTTTTCTAGTGATCTTAAAGCATTAAAAGTTAAATGCAATTGTTTGCACTGGTATCCATATGCAGAAAATGATTCTCACTCTTTAATGCTGATGGTGAATAACATTGTGACTTCATTGAGACTTCTAGGAGTTTCTAGAGCAGACCAGATTATACAAGCACTTGTGGACTTTGAATGTGGCAGAATTAACACATGACCAAACAACTTAACCAAACAGATGCTACTGCTCTATAATTGCTTCGCCCGTGAAGTCAGAACTAATGAGGATTTAATGTTTCTTAGCCTTGTGGGTTTGCTACACGCCGTCAGTTCTGTCAATAGGGTATCAGACACTTCATTGAGATAACAGCATTTCATTCTTACAAACAGCTGAGAAAGTCAATGATGGTGGAAATTGATATACCTTTTAAAGGTTTGCGGTCAGAGAGATTTTAAAATGCTTTTCTTAGAATCTTTCATCCTTCATTTATTGGTTTAAAATATAATATTGTGAAAATAACATATTATTACCTGATGTTTTTTAACAGCATTACTTCATTCATCAGTGGTTTGAGGCTCAAGTTCCTATTATCACTATTGTGTCATTTTAAGGATTCTTTGATTAACATGAAGTACTTTTGTAATTATGAATGTCTTGACTGGCGCTGATCCTAGAGAGGGTGTGTATCATTCACTAGTGTCTGAAGGTGCAATTACATTATGTACTTTGTGTGTTTACCTTTGGTTAGACAGATAGCAGATTATCTGATGTTATAGCGTCACATTTGGCTATTTGGCCATATCCCAAACAGTAATGCATTCTTTATTTCTGTTTCCTGATACAATTGTTCCAGTATATCTGCGCATCTCCAAAACCCTCCAAGGGTTAAGGAAGTCATACAGAAACAATAAGAGCATTATAGTTGTTATTTATTTGCGTGTATACAGTGCTCACAATTCAATCATTTAAATGAGTATTTTCTACAGGATGCTTTACAATATTTTATTTGTGCATATACAATAGTTTATATACTTTGTAACAGTTGTATATGTTCGGGAAAAAATATTAAATAAAGATTAAAACAAAGGAAAATAATAAAGCAACAAAAGTATATATTTACAATTTAGTTGAAATTTTGTAATTTGTATTTTTTTGCATTATTTAGCTTGAATTTAAAATCAATTTCTAAAAATTTTTGGTTACTAAAATGTCATTTTAATAAATATATCTGTTTAATAAATCTGTTTTGTTCAAATGCACCAAAATATATTGTACTAAAAAAGATTATTTGACCAAAAGGTTACGCGATACTTTAGCATATTTTAATACATTAATCAGGGTTTAACCATTTTTTAAAGTTATACAAAGCTTAGTTTAATTTTTTTTGTCAGTTCAATTGACATTAAATGAAATGACTTGAAAGGTTGATTTGATTTAACAATTTTTTTATATATATATATATATATATATATTTCGACAGTAGGTATTGCTGTCGCCTCACAGCAAGAAGGTCGCTGATTCGAGCCTCGGCTGGGTCAGTTGGCATTTCTGTGTGGAGTTTGCATGTTCTCCCCGCGTTTGCATGGGTTTCCTCCGGGTGCTCTGGTTTCCCCGGTCCAAAGACATGTGGTATAGATTAATTGGGTTAGCTAAATTGTCCGTAGTGTATGTGTGTGAATGAGAATGTATGGATGTTTCCCAGAGATTGGTTGCGGCTGGAAGGGCATCCGCTGTGTGAAACAAATGCTGGATAGGTTGGCGGTTTATTCCGCTGTGGCGACCTTGGATTGGTGAAGGGACTAAGCTAAAAAGAAAATGAATGAATGATATATAGTGTACCTATATTCACTGAGAAATGGATAAATATGCCCCATTTCAAAATGGGGTGTAGTCTACACACTTATGATGGCCACTGTGTGTATACACCCAGCACATATATTCAGAAGAGTGCTATGAATTGAATTGCTATAGGAATTTTAATGCTAGCATGCAATTCAATGAGATTCTTTGCAAGGTCTAAATTCTACTTTAAAACCATAATGCATAAAGGAGGTGGTTACATTTCACGATATGCACATTTTAGTGAAATTAAAAGTACATATTAGCTACACTCGGCAGGCAAACAGTATTCCATCAGCAAAATTCACTCAAGACTAACAGTAGGTTCTCAATTCATACCAGTACTTGCAATGTGATTGATGACAAGCGCAGCTCTAGTGCTGCGTATACAGTAGCTGTAGCAGAAAAATGCTTGTCACTTGTGCTAATAGTGTCAGCTGGAAGCGCATCAGTGAAGATGTGGCTTCCAGTTATTTTAGTCTGAGAAATGTGAGTGAAAATGAGATTTTTTCATGTTCAGTGTTAGAGAATGTAGGAATCCTAAGAATCCTTTTAGATTTCACATGCTTTTTTTTTTCTTCTTCAGATGCCCATTATTGGCTAGCGAGCAGTCGAGCAGT
Organism: Danio albolineatus; assembly: GCA_903798035.1. Lineage (NCBI taxonomy): Eukaryota > Metazoa > Chordata > Actinopteri > Cypriniformes > Danionidae > Danio > Danio albolineatus. Next base: position 64,235 of record CAIGQQ010032522.1, read on the forward strand.
GGCATTTGACCAATGCCTGCCAAGCTGCTTTCATCTAATTGTTCAGTGATCTTTAGTTTGTCTGTTAGTTTGATCCTTGGTCTGTTAGTTTGCCCAGGCCAACCTTCCTCCCATCTTGACATGATGCCACCGCATCCGTGCTGTCAGTCACGTGTATGGAGCACTGCAAATGGTTTAGACAGATTAGCCATTTTGGATTTTCTGTAGAGTTTTAGTACATTGTTTACTTGAGAGTTTGTGGAATCATTTTACTTTGTAAAAATGCAGGGTTCCACACAATTTTAAGTGGATGAACATAAAAAAATGAAGTTGTCCCGAAGTACAGCAAACTTATTTGAGTAGAGTACACCTGAGAGTGAAAAAATAGTAATTGTTACTTTAAATCTCACAATTTAACTATTATCTTTCAGTTACTTATGGATGCATTTTATATATTAAAATGTATCTTGCACATCCTTAAGAATTATTTAATAATAAATTAAAAATAGCTTTTGTCAAATAAGGGATTTACTATGATTTACTAATGAGTCCTATGATTACACATTAATTCCCAAGCTCAGTTTGTGGGATAACTTATAAAAATGGGGATGTAGCATATATTTTATATTATATTATCATATATTTTCCTTTAAATAATAGTTAATGGTAGTGTTTACAAAGATTTAAGAATATGCAGAATACCTTAGAAACCACATAGCAACATCCAGGCATCGTGCCAGCTAGTTTGTCATGGGAAAAGAAAAAGTAGAAACCCTGTGTTCATTTTAACATTGTGACTGGTAAACTATGATGCGTTCTAAGAACTGCAGCACTGCTGGTAGTGTTGTATTTAAGTCAGTGTTTCGTCAGGGAGGGAGATTAGGCTGGCTGGAGTTCTCTTTCCCAGGCCCGACCCCCTGACGAGTTAATCTGAGCCACAGGTTGCATCTCTCCTTGTTTACAAAACTCCAAACAACCAACACAGACTGCCAACCAACCAGCAGAACATTCCTGCTCCCTCTTGCTTGTAGGCTGAAGATTCTTATACGTGGCTTGCATTGAAATTAAAAAGCTGAGTTCAAGGATGCATGCTTTTTTTCTCCTTAAAACAAGTGTATTTTTTGAGAGCAAAAGCTGAAATTGTTCAAAATTATTATTATTTTATTTAGTGAACCAGTTGTTACAATAAAAAGAATACTTTCTATCCTTTGCAGAAAACAAAAGGATATATTTTAAAGAATGTTGCTATCTGAAATACTGTACTTTGTTTAATGTCAGTAAAGTAATGTAAAAACAATTGCCATTATTTTTGGCTAATAAGTATAATCCACCATACAATTCTATTGTAGTTTAGGATCATTGTATGATTAAAGTGTTATTTCACACCAAAAATAACATTCGTTCACTGTTTTCTCATTCCAAACTGATTCAAAATTTGTTAAGTTCTGGAGGAAGATATAAGGGGTAACACTTTATTTTGATGGTCCATTTGAGTATTATAAGACTGTCTGCTTAATATCTGTTGAAGTACATGTCAACTTACACTAACCCTAACCCCAACCCTAACTCCAATCTACTTATAGTCTAATGACAATTAGGCCCCGTTTACACTAATGCGTTTTCGTTTTAAAACGCATACGTTTTGCTACGGTTACGCCGTCCATCCACACACCAGTTTTCGAACCCCAAAAATGGAGCGTTTTGAAAACGCTGGAGAGGCTGTTTTCATTCTAAAACACTGCTGCTCTGTCTCAGTGTGGATGGGGGGAAAACTTAGACATCTGAAAACGGAGGCGTGGCTGCTGGACACAGAAATGGGAGTGTTACCTTGCACTATTATCCGTTTTAGGCGCTATTGTACAGTTAAACTCTGCCTTTTTTACTACAACAGCTGCATATATTCGCAAGAGGCAAGCTATTGTTCGAGCACTCGCTAATCGCTTCAAGTGACATAAGCCCTATTTAGAATGCCGGTTTTGGGTTCACGTTTGTTGACTAACAATAACCAAATGCTGTGCGAGACACATGCTTTCTGTTTATACTTGAACGCGTATGCCCAGAGTGCGCGAATGGTCACGTGATATACATTTTTGGTGGAGTAGTTTGGACAGAGATATGTTCAGAAATGCTGGGTGAAACGCTAGTGTGGACACCAATCTTTTTTTATGCTAAAACGCCATTTTAAAACTAAAGCGCACTAGTGTAAACGGGGAACAGATTCATATTACTCTTTCGTTCAGACATAAACTTTGGTAAGAGAACAATGTTTCCAGCATTCAGTCATGGTAGCATAGAACCAATGGCCTTCATTCTTGCCATCACACCAGCATGTCTGAGCTTCTCCCATTGAGATTTGTTTTCATGCACTGTAAAAAATGTTGGGTTTTGCATAATCGATTTGTGCTGGGTCAATGTGAATGAATATAGTTAATGTTAAGTTTGTACAAATTTAAGTTGATTGGACATAAAACAATTAAGTTGTCCCTCCAAAAAAATTGTTTCAGCTAATATTTAATACATATCTTGAACAGAGAGAAAACACAATTTTTTAGTGTGTGTCAAGCAAATGTGGGCTTCTGCTTATGTTTGATGGTTGTTTGTATGTGAATTAAATCTGTTCACCTTATAAAGCTATACTGTATGTCGTCATAAGACTTGAATTAAACCGCTCGATTCGTATGGATTTGTTTTTTAATCTCTTGATGATTGTTTTGAAGCGTCACAGTTTCGAGTGAACAAACTTTCAATCTCCGATTTGATTAAAGACATCTTCATCTGTGCTTCTGAAGATGAACATATTTGGCTTTTCAACCAACATTAGGGTTGAGCAAACAAGGACAGAATTTTCATTTTGCGATGAACTAAGCTTTTAAGTCATCCCGAGACCTGACTTTGAGGTCATGTATCTCTCCCTTTGAGGGGTAAAGTGCTTCTGTCCTGCTTTGAAAAGACTCTGGCCCCCCAGCAAGCCACCAATGGACTGAAGGTTTATTGGCTGGGGTCGAGATTCTGTTTCAGAGTTCAGATAACAGTCCTGGCTGACTCTTCCCACGGCTAGAGTGAAAAGGCCTTCAGTTGCCCCCATTCAAGACCCTCCATCAGGCCTTTAGAGCCCTTCTGCGACACTCAAAGGTACAGATGTCTGGCTTGTCATAAAACAGATCCCAATTTACGAGTAAAGCTTTCAGTGTAGAGGTCACCCTCTTTTTCTGAGTTTCTTGTGTTTGGTTGAACTTGAGTTGGTAATGTTTTATTATTCATTGACAATAGACATAGCTCGCCGTTTTTTTTACAAAACCCGTACGGAAATCTGATATATGGCCATTAGTGCTGGGTAAGTGTTTAATTACTGATTACCCCATTAAAACTGTATTTAAATAGCTTTTCTAATTACTTTGGCTAAAAGTAGTTTAATTATACTCAATATGTGATTTAATTACTTGACTTAATATGGCTTATAATCCCTTTAAATCTCAACGCAGAGACAATAGAAATGAAACCCTTCTTTCAATTTGAGTCAAACTGTGTCTTTTAGCTTTATTCAGAAGTCTAATACTTAAAGTTAAAGACTATATGTATCAAACATGAAACTTTTTTTATATATATTTCATATATACCATATCTTGTCATTAATTATTCAATTGTTTTTTTCTTAATCATGTTCAATTGAGAAATTTAACTTAGAATGAAAAAAATTAATCTGCAAAATATGTAAAAAATACATTTCTATGCTTCTCTGAATAGATTTATACAGAACTGTTGAATATAAATACAGTGTTTAAGGTAAATACATTATAATAAACTAATTAAATTGGCTAAAAATGATATTAATTATAGTTAACATAATTTAACATAATTACGTACATATTTGTAATTCTAATGATTGAAAATGAATATATGCAAATGCCATTTTTGGAATAATTTGAAATATTTGTTGCATTCATTCGATGCTGGAAAGAGTACTGAAAAACCATAACCATGTAAACGTACCATTACTTACCTAAAAATATAGTAAAAGCAGAGTAAAACCTTAATGTAAATATTAATGAAAGTATGAGTAAAATGTAGCCCTTTTAAGAGTACTCAAGACTAGTAAATATTACACTGTGAAAGTTTGATGTGTTTACATTTGGGCACATGTATGAAAGCGTAAGATTCTGTAGTGCTTTTAGTTATTATTTAAGTTTGTAGTTAAGGTTGTAGTTGATTTTAGTCATCATATTGTAGACATCTTCATCTTCTCATCAGTGACATGTAGGGCTGTCACAATAATCAATATATCGACTTATCGCACGATACATTGACATGACCTTAATGATTTTTGGTGATGCAATATATATATCGCCCATACGTAAAAACCAACTCTTGCAACATTTTAGCTAATTGCACAACCGCTCTCTCTCTATTGGTGGTGTTACTGTCAGTATGGTTAAAAAAACACTTTAGTATTTACCATAAATGACTAAAGTATATTTTGGGTGCCTGACAACTGAAAATAGATCTGGAAGCCTCTGTTACTTTTAACCTTGCATTTTTTTGCTAGCGTTTATTATTATTTATTTGTTTTGGATATGCGTTTTCACATTCTGATTCCAATGCCTGATTATTAAATAGTTAAAATGACTATAAATAAATAAAATATTCTTTAGAATAAAATAGGATGCGTTGTTTGGAAGAGTGTACTTGCATTATGGTGATTTTATATTGTAATTCTGGCATTATATAGTGAGCGGCTTAAAATGACAATAATACCGTTTATCGTGATATATTTTGATGCAATATATCGTACAACAAAAAATTGTTATCGTGACAGGCTTAGTGACATGCAGTCTAAACAGTCTCTCGATCATTGGGTGTAGCGATTTTGTGTTTTGAGGTTGTTCTGTATGATGCGATTTCTCTGTGTGCGATTTGGTTGGACGGGAATCACAGGACAAGAAAAAAAATCACATAGACAAGAATAAAATTAATTAGTGGCTGCAGTTTGAAAGAAAATAGTGTAGTAAAAGTACAGATACAACACTAAAAATATATTCAAGTGAAAGTAAAAGTAACTTCTTAGTAAAGTACAATGCATGAGAAAACCTACTCAGTTACAGTACTACTCAATATTTGTAATTTGTTACTTCACACCACTGCATTTATGTACATATATGACATATATGTTTATATATCTCAAATCCAAACATGACCTTGCATGTTAAATATGGGATTTGCATATATTGTACTGTATATCAGATTTCTACAATAACAGAAACTCTTGAATTCCCGCAAGTAATCCAATTTAATTGAATTGTTCTCCTGGGAATGCCAAATATAGACTGCACCTTAATTCCCCGTGTCACTTCTTGTTTAGTCATGCTTTCAGGTGGTAACCGAACAGTGAAGATCAAAGCAATGCTAGTTAAAAGGTGTTTTTCTCCAGACCCAGCGGCAAGTCGAGTGACTGTAAGTGTGTGTCGCGGTCGAGGCCGTTTTGAGCTGTCGGTGCACGCCATTGTTCTTTTAAAAACAACTGCTCAGACTTGTCGGAGGGGGTCTTTGGTTCTGCTGAATCTGAAGTTTACTGTGTTATTGCTTGTTCCCTGCTGCTTGCCTTTGCCTCCTAAAGAAAACAATAATCTTACAAAGCAAGCAAGTCCCTGTGAGGCGGTTTTGCCAGAGCGAGTTTTAAATGGGCCTGTAATTGGGCTGTCCCACTTCAGTCCGCTGACATTTACAAAATGGTCTCCTGGGACCGGCAGCTCTGAAGATTATGCTAGTGATGATTATGGCCGAGGGAAAGATAGTGTTTAGTGTTGTGTTAATATTATGGGTTCATTTGTACATTACAGTCAAGACAGTATAAAAAAATGGAGGTTTTAAATGTTTTTGAAACTCTTATGCATTTATTATTGGAAAAAGCTGTCAATTAATACAGTAAAATATATTTACAGTTTAAAAGTTTTCTTTCTATTTAATATATTTTATAATGTATTCAATCATGTAATAACTAAGCTTTTGCACTAGGGATACTATCCTAAAAATGACATTTGCTGTCTGTATATATAATGTGGAGCCTTAAAGGGCACCTACTGTATGATGAATATCAACTTTTGTACAGTGTTTGGACAAAACTGTGTGTAGGTATGGTTTGTCCATTGTCATTGTGGAGTGATATAAACTAGGGTTGGGTCGACAGTAGGCATGGGACGATAACTGTTTTTAACGTATACCGCGGTATGGAATAGTCAAGGTTTTCATACCGCTAAAATTTTCTGCTATACCGTTCCGAAGGTATGTGTAAGATTTTTTATTTACTTTTTTTTATTATTTTTTTTTTAGGTGTAAATTGTAAAGACATCTGTGTTTTTGAAACAAATGAAGATAGCAGAAGTCAATGATTCCCTTGAATTATTTAGCCTGACATGTTTACTGCCCCAAAATATTTTTTCAATGTTCCTCAAAATAAAATATATTGTGTTTAAAGGGGAAAAGGTTTGTTTTTTCAGCCAGACATTTATAATGAATATATTTTAGAGCAGTAAACACAATACCGTCATACCGTGAAACCGTGATATTTTTATCCAAGGTTATTATACCGTCAGAATCTTATACCGGCCCATGCCTAGTCGACAGACTACGCCATCGTTCATCGCCGATGGCCAATAGACATCATGCTGAGCCGGCATCGCAATCCTCCGCCCTGCCCCATCGCAGCAGCAACCCACTTGCGAAAAATACACGCTTAGGCCCTGTTTACACTAATATGTCTTAGTTTTAAATTGCCATTTTAGAATGAAAACAGGGCGCCACGGCGGCGTAGTGGGTAGCATGTTCGCCTCACAGCAAGAAGGTCGCTGGTTCGAGCCTCGGCTGGGTCAGTTGGCATTTCTGTGTGGAGTTTGCATGTTCTCCCCGTGGTTGCGTGGGTTTCCTCTGGGTTTTCCGGTTTCCCCCACAAGTCCAAAGACATGCGGTACAGGTGAATTGGGTAGGCTAAATTGTCCGTAGTGTATGTGTGTGAATGAGAATGAATGGATGTTTCCCAGAGATGGGTTGCGGCTGGAAGGGCATCCGCTGCGTAAAAAAATATGCTGGATAAGTTGGCGGATCATTCCGCTGTGGCGACCCCGGATTAATAAAGGGACTAAGCCGAGAAGAAAATGAATGAATGAAGAATGAAAACAATTCACATCCACACTGGCATTTTGTCTAGCTTTTCTGAACAGCTCTCCATCCACGCTATACTGCTGAAAACGCACATCAAGTGCCCACACAGACACACACACACGGACACAAACTGTGTCATGCGCTCCAGGCAGTCAGCGGTGCTTTAAGCACAAAACCCCAGAGAGCGGTGCACATCAGACAGTTTATCAAGGATGTACTGCTGTATCGCGTCTCACTACAGTTGTTAGGCTTCATATTTAATTAATCTTGTTTCTATCTAATGACTCTTCGCTCTTTTGAATCTATCAGATAATGTCTCACAGAGTCAGTACACTGCTTCAATCTTTCACTTTCATGCTTGTACTTAGTAATTTTTGCGAAAACCTCAGATATTGTCAATTGATTCCTGTTGGTTTTGCACCTTTTCAGCTTGTTTGTCGACGCCATTATAACGACACAGATCGCTCTGCCTATTCATGCCAGAATCCTGGGGAAAAAGTGATTGACAGGTGGTAATTTCTGTGTAACTTATCTTTGTTTATTTATGATTTGGTTATGGGTAAAACGAAGACCATGCGGGTCAGGTAGTTGAAATGGTATGCTACAAATAATTAATCTGATTCTACATTCGTAATCCAACTCAATACCTAAAGTACCTTAATTATTAATAAGGAGCAAATTAGGAGTTGATTGAAGCAAAATGATCAAAATGGATTGCTAAGAGTGAGAATTGAACATTAAAATAAAATGTGACCAAAAATTCAAAGTACAAGTATAACAAAGTATATCGCAATATATATCGCAGAACAACAAAACATCGCAATGTATGATTTTTTTTTCAATATCGTGCAGCCCTATAATATATTCTAAATGCAAATGTGGGGTCATCCATTGAGATTATTTATTTGAGGTGCGGTTTTGTGATTGCTGAATTGATGTGATTTGTGCTCATGTTGATAGTTTTACAGCTCTGAATTGTGTTGTTATGATAATGGTTAGAGAGCCATGACCAAGCGTGAATTAGGATGAAGGAAACCTGAAAAGAGCCTTGTTTTCTCTCACAGAACTTTACGTGTAGAGATTCCTCTGAATCAACCCCTTAATCAGATTCTCAAGTTAATTAAAGTAATCACACCTACTATCCTCTGCCACTCCAGTCTTCAGCACATTGCCAATGTTTAAAGCTGACCTGGCCAGGAAAGAGCCGTCTGATCTGAGTCAAACTGAAAGGGTTAGGATTACTGGCAAGTTTCTGAATTATCTTGTAGTGAGTTAGTATATACGAAACATGAGTTCAGATTAGATATTGTTAAAAAAAAAAATACTATACTATATACTATAACACTATATTCCCTGCTTTATCAGGGGTCGCCACAGCAGAATGAACCTTAAATACTAAAATAGCAAACACTATCTCAAATAAACAACACTACTTCTTTACTGAATAACCATTTAAAGTTCAGTCTGATTGTTAAAAACATTCAATGAATTGTTGAGTCATGTGGACAAATTTTATGTAATGTAACCGAGCGTTAATCATTTTTGAAACTTGGGCGTCCTCATTTTCTTTTGTTGCATAGATAAAAGCAGCCAAGACATCCTGTAATATAAATATCTCCTTTTGTGTTCTGTAGTTTTCCCATAATGCTTTTCAATCTTCAACCATTATGCCTACCCTATGGATGCTTTGTAGCGTAAAAATTAAGCATCCCGAAAGAGTTTCTCTTTTTTTGTTGCGATATCGCAACGTGTGTCTATTCAGAAAGCTGGATGTCCAGAGTTTCTACATTCCCTGACAACAATAGTGGAAGTTTCACATTGTCACTGAGTGAATACTGCCTAAAGGGCGGAGGGGGTCAGGGTTTAACTGCTGAATTCTGTTGTAGTTTGGATGTGCAGAATTAAGGAATGCCATCAGCTGTGGTCAGTGAACTGGTTAACCCTGTCAGAGAGCTGAACAGATGTAAGGTAATGAAGTCACCGCTGAATAAATACATTTACACATGCCTACACAAGCCTCAAATCTCTACCCGCTGAAGCAGAAGAACATCCAGATTTAATTAAAGGGGACATGTCATGAAAATCAGACTTTGCCTTTTTTAAGAGAAATAATCAGGTCTACCTACCATCCAACAGTGTTAAAAATGTCCATTGCTTAACAGTTTCTGTCTTCTGTGATTCACAAGTGTTTTCTGTTTATTTAGTGCTTTATGAAATGCATCATGGGCGTTTTATCTCTGCTCTGTCGACCTTTGATGGTGAAAATTCAGCACTGTGCTTTGAGAAAGTGACTTTTATTGGCATTTTAGTAGTTTGAGACCAGATGTTGTTTAAGAATTAATATAAAGAGAATTAAGCATTGTAATTTACAACACAAACGCAGACAATCACTTCAAACTATGGAATCACTTCAAAATCGAATCGCGGTCTGAAACATTGCAATTGGCTAATTGGCAAGAGGCTGCAATCTAAAATATAAATGTGTTATATAATTTCCCCCAACCAGAGCAAATGCGTGACTGCCGTCTTTGTGTGACAGTCTTACAATCCAATTGAGTTAGCACACTTTTGGTTTCAAAGTCAGACATCGAACAACAACAGATCATTTGTAAGAAGAGCTGTTGCAGAATTGTTACCACAGCACAAGGAAATACAAGAACCAGCATCTAAAAAAGCACCACAGGCAACTATATGAGGAGTGTCTTGCTAATAATAATAATAATAATAATAATAATAATAATAATAATAATACATTTTATTTATATAGCGCCTTTCCAGAGCAGAAGGGCACTTTTGCAAAGAATGTAACAAAAAGAGATAGTACAAGCAGACATTAAAGAAACAGTGAATAAGTAGAGACAACATTAGGGTCGCAAACATAAAGGGAATCAAAAATAACAAACTGGAAATACAAAACAAGACCTAGGAGACAAATATGTTGAGTACAGGTGGGTCAAAGAAAGGAGGTCAGTTTATCAAATCCGAAGTGTAGCATTCAGAAAACAAGTGAGTTTTAAGTAATGATTTGAATTATGAGATATTATTAACAGAACGGAGTGAATGTGGTAAAGAGTTCCAAAGTTTGGGTGCAGTGACACTAAATGATCTGTAAAAAGTAAACTAAAAGGATTGCTAGTGACACTCAATCTAGTTGCAAGCAATAGCAAAGTACATTTTCAATGTTGTTTGCAGATGTTACACCTAATGAAAAAAACATCACTAACGCCATAACTCACTTCTGTTTGCTCTAGAGAAAAAATTGTATTTAATTTCTGAATATTTATAAACAAATTTAAATAGAAGTTGGAGTTAGTTAATATCTTCTCAGTTCTGTTTTTTAACACTCACTGCATTTTAGCAATAAGAAGCTACATTGCAGAATATAGAGCTGAAGCTTGACTACAAAATTAAATCGCAAATCAAATTGAAATTGCAATATCTATTAAAAACATCACAATAAGATATTTTCCCCAAATTGCACAGTCCTACTTCAAACTTATTTAAAAAAATGAAAACAAAACTCACTTTAAACTTTTCAACACCAAAATATTTTGGAGGAAAGATCAAGATCCCATATAATGCAATTCAAAAGCATAAATAAGTGGAAAAAACCTGAATCACAAAATACAGACAATTTAAGAATATTTTTAAAGTGCAAGAATTATGAAAGAAAAAGGACAAGCCCAGTAACTTTATTTTAATGAGCCTTTCACAGCAAACGTGGAGGAACGGACAGTTCAGATTGTTCTCCTCAACTGACACATGAAGGGTATTTTATTATATAATACCACCAATTAATCTTCATGTTTCCACCCACAGCTCCACTGCAGCAGCCAGCATTTCTGTTTACTAGCTGTAGCATAAAAGTCTTCATAGACTCAACATCTGAGCCACTATGGAAGTTGTGTTCAATTTAATTTCTGAAGGAAATGTGCTGAAGAATATTGGTCAATTGTTATATATTTTGGGCAAAATATATTCAATGCTAGAATGCCTAATCAATTATGGTCAATTCAACACTGTTTCTGAAGGATGGGTCAATACTGGAGCTTCATGCTCTAACGTCATATCTTCACTTCAAGTATTTAACTTGTTAACTTCATAACTTTATAGTATTTCACTTGGTAACATTACCATTGATCATTCACAGAGACCGGAGATGTCATTAGAGTAATACTGAAAATACTCACTGTCAGCGTAATTCATAAAAGAAGATTTATAATGCACTGTATAGTCAGATGATGCGCTTTGTATGTTTTCTGTAAAGATAGGAGAGTTTTACTAATAGTGTATTGGTTATTTGCAAAGGCCACATATCAGAATTGAGCATTAACTCATGCTTGTCGATGACTTAATGAGTAAATGCATCTACTACGCATTCAGAAAGTTCCTGGTTCATTCTAGAAGTTGTAAACTCTTCCTCTCCATGACTGTTTGACTGAACACTCAAAAAAAAAAAAGATTGTTGCTGCTTGTTCAAATTACTTGTTTAAAATGAGTTGAAACAACACAATTCTTGTCATTTCATTAGACAGTTTATTTGTTTTATGTTCAGTCCACTTATTTTTGTAAAACATTAAGTTGTTTTGTGTTGGGACAACACGAAGGAATTGTGTTGGTGTGACTACCTGGTTAGTATGTTGTTTCCAGCATGCTTTGTGTGGGAATGAATTAAGAGGGGGACGTGTTGACAATAAAAGTTATCTTTGGTGTTTTAAAGTTTAACTTGTTAGAGTTTTATCACTTAAATTTTAAGATTTAGAAGAGTTTCATGTAATGTTGTGAGTTTTGAGGTTACCACGTTACAGAAGAGTAGCACTCATGCTTTGGGTGTTGGTGACTTAAATGAGCCATTATTCCTATAGATTATAGAGCATTATAGAAAATGATTAAAGCAGTGTCAGTTTGAGCTGCCATAAATAACATTAAATTCCAGTTATCCAAATATGGTAATTTGAAACGAATTGGCTTTTGAAGAGTAAGCGTCACACACCAGGGTAATTTAAATGAAAATTACCAGACATAAATGTGTTCAAATAAATTTTGCTCATGGCCTTTATTTGCCTAAAATAAGAAACTATGTAATTTAATTAACACAATTTAATTAAGTTGAATTAAAACAAGGGCGCCACGGTGGCGTAGTGAGTAGCACGTTCGCCTCACAGCAAGAAGGTCGCTGGTTCGATCCCCGGCTGGGCCAGTTGGAATTTTGCTCCGGTTTCCCCCACAGTCCAAAGACATGCGGTACAGGTGAATTGGGTAAGCTAAATTGTCCATAGTGTATGTGTGTGAATATGAATGGGTTGTGGCTGGAAGGGCATCCGCTGCGTAAAACAAATGCTGGATAAGTTGGCGGTTCAATCCGCTGTGGTGACCCCGGATTAATAAAGGGACTAAGCCGAAAAGAAAATGAATGAATGAATGAATGAATTAAAACAATTCAAGTGTGTGGAAATATGTGTCATAATTAATTGAAGTTACACCAACGACTTGTCTTTTTGGCTTGTCTTCAATCGACTTGTCTTTAATCCACTACTGGTTCATGTAGTGTTCATGTTCAAACCCAAAATTGATAAGCTGTAATAAATCGTCGGGTTTTTTTTTTTATCTGAAACTTCACAGATTCATTCTGGTGACACCAACGATTTATTGCATTTACTTTATGAAAGGCATCATAATATGTTCCTTTTCATTAATAGATTCTGTAGCTTTTTTGCAGCCTTGCTTTCCTGTCCTGTGTAAAATATGAAGGCAATGGATGGAAAAGGGGTCATGAGGGCGGGTAGCTCCACTGGGTTGTTGGTGAGTTCCATAGCAACAGTAATTATCAGCTGGTTGATTGATCCTGTGAAGCTGGATGGGGACAGCACTGTTTGTGTTCAGAGATAGTGGGTCAGGAGACTGGAGGGCACTGGGGGTGAGATGACAGAAAGGAAGAATGTTTGGGTTTCTGGACCACATGAGGGGAATGCGCTCAGCATGTATTTTGTGGAGGATTTAGAGGCTATTATTTTATATAGTGGATTTAGAGGGTTTGTTTATTTAAAAAAAATCTGCTCAATAAGCAGGTATTCAGCTATTAACATTTAGTTAACCAAAAGTAATGAATAACCATTTCCAAAAGCTAAAATATGGAGTTTATTTAGATGACAATTGTTGTTTGGGAGCGGGAAAACAAGAAAAACAGTTGCAAGTTTTTTTGATCTGTGTGTTTAAAAAAGGATTAATGTAATAAACATTCGTAATGTTTTATATTTAATAATTTACTTGAATTATTTTTAATTGAATTCTTATCTAATTTATACTGTAATTGTACAATTTATTATGTATTTTATTCAAGATTATTATTATTATCAGTAGCATTTTAAGTGTTTTTTTTTTACTTGGTTTACTTGGACCTGATTAAAAAAGTTTAGAGGAGTTATAAGAACTTATATTAGGACACATCTTTTTCTGTAATAGCTCTGAATGCATTTGTGAATTGATGTGCCTTTATTGGGAACCCTTTTTCCTGCCAGCTCTGAAATGGGTCAGTTTTTTCCAAAGAGCAGCCCGGGTCCTAAAGCACTCGTTGATGTCAAAGGGAAGGTCAGATTTCAGCTCCATTGCACCGATCTTGTTGACTCAGGTTCCTAGTCTTGGCATGCAACCTCTGGAGGAAACTAGCCAAGCATGAACGATTCCAGTCGGATGAGTCTTTTATTGCTGAATTATTTTTCTTTAGATATTTATTCTCCCATTAATTCAATATTCCTGAAAGTTTTCTTTAAACACTCGCACACACCTATATTGTATGTCTACAGGCCCATATTCTGACATTCAAATTCTCTTGTGCAGAAGTTCAAATATTTAACTTGATAATACTTGATACTTGATTAATACTTAACTTTTTTCCGCGTATCTTTTTTATTGTTTCAAATTAGGGTATGTTTTTCTTGGCTAAATTACTTTTAATCAATGTTCACAGTGTTATCCAGCCCAGTGCAGCGCAAGTCACCACTTTTGAAGGTGTTTGGATGGATCTTGCTAACTATTGTCCTTGTACGTTGTCAGACAGGGGGAGTCTGGGCTAACGGACCCCTGCGACTGTCTAGAGGGGGTGTGAGGTTGTGCGCCCTCGGTTCACTTGAACCATCTGTCCAACGGTATTGTTTAGCACACAAAGGAGAAAGAGTCCTTCAAAGACCACCAACTGAATAGAGCCATAACGTCATTCTGCTTGAGCATGAGAGCGTCTTCTAGTTTTGGAGCATCTCTGTTTCCTGCTCTTTGCTTCCTGTCTCGTTCCTACTTTTAAAAAAATTCCTTTTACACACTTGTTATCTAGTGCCTAAACTTTGTTTGGTTGAGGACCTTAGAGACACTGTAATCCTTCCTTCTGCTGTTATGTAAAGACAGACTTGTGAGAACATGAATTCGAGTGGCATTACAGTATTTGCTGTAAGATGATATTTCAATGGCAATGTTTCTGAATTGTCAGATGGGTTTAATGTGACATTGTCAGGCTTCAGCTGAAGCGAATCGCTACTCAGTTGATTTCCTGGGTTTTGTGAATCATGCACTTCACAGTAGCAATTCGTTTGTGGTGGAATCATTATTGTATGGCTGTGTCCTGCCAGGGTGTTCTTGCTGAAAATATAAGTGGTGCAAAGTTTACCACAATCATTCAAGGGGTTTTGTTGGTGGTTACTAAGGTGCTGCTAGGGTGTTCTGGGTGGATTTGTAGGTGGTTACTAGTTTAAGTCTGTGTAAAAATGTTGTGTTAGAACACAAATAGATTAAGTTAAAACTTCATTGTTTTTACAAATGTAAGTTGAATGTAAGTTGTAAGTTGAACACAAAACAATTAAGTTGTTCCAAAAAACACCTCAAGAATTCTGTTGTTTCAACTCATTTTAATTAAGTAATTTGAACAAGCAGCAGATGTTTTCTGGGGGGTGGGGGGTGGGGTGTTCATTATCAATAGTGATTGTATGTGTTTTCAAGCAATATCCCAAGAAACTTAAATTAATGCAACTTCTTGAGTACACTGTAAGAAAAATGGTCTCAACTTACATTTTTAAGGCAACAAAATTCATGATATTTTTGAGTTGACTCAAATCGAGTCAAGTGCAGTAATTGGGTTGAAAGTTGAGTCAACTAAAAATGTCTTGAAGTTTGTTGCCTTAAAATTTTAAGTTGAGTCAACTTTTTTGACAGTGTAGTACTGATCCTTTTCTGAGTTATCAGACTTATTTTTTGTCCATTAAGCCCAACATAAACACATCAAAAAGAGGTTCTTAGTCATGTTGTGTTAGTCTGTTAATATGTTCAAATTGATAACTTTAAAAAAAATTTATATGAGAAACTGTAAAGGAGAAAAAATGTTTGCCTACTATAGAAGTCAATGAATGCCAGTTACCAGCATTATTCAAAATATATTATCTTCTGAAACGCATTAAGGGTTAAAACCACATGAGGGAAATTAGTTGATGAGGTAATATTTCTTTTTGGGTGAACTATCCCTTTATAGACAAACGTTACGCTTCAGGGGACAGAAAATGGCACATATACTGCCTATTGAAATGTTTGTACTTTTTGTACCATTTTATTGCAGAACAACATAATACAAAATAATGTTCAGTGATCCTTATTTTTTTCATAAAAAATATAGCTTAAAAGGTTCCTTGATTGACTAATTATGTTGAACCTAATGTCTTGAATGTACTTTGTACATAAAGGTTTGCCTTTCAAGACAATTTTTTTTTAACTCTTACACATCTGGATGACTTTCTTTTTTCTGTGGAACATTACGTTCATTGGCATTGCATAATATGGAAAATATTACAGAAAGTCAATAGGAACCAAAAGGCTTTGGTTATTGACTCTTGTTTTCATCAGAAGAAAGTAATGATAAAAGAATTTTCATTTTCATTTGATCTCTTCAAACAACCCTCAAATGATTTTTTTACCTATTGAGTATGCAGAGGAAGTGAGCGGCTGAATTTTTAAAACACACACCCTACTTCTAACGCTCGAAATTCTTAATGGCATAAAAATAGAGGAATAAAAATCCATCTCATGTGACGTTGTTCTCTGTTACTGTGTGTTTTTGAGATTTGGTCTTCATTAAGGGTGTGATCTGTTTGCCCAGTAATCATGTGATTGCACAGGCTAAGATGTGCCATCAAACACTGACTCATGTTTACAGCATATAGATCATACAGTACATAAAACGAAGAGCATTTGAACAAGAATGTATTGGGATAATGCTGTTTTCTCTAGTATTTCTCTAGTTTGAACTGCAGTCTGTGCATGCTGAATTCATGTGTGTGTGCTGAGAAAACAGAGAGAGTGAAAGAAGGAAAGAGAAAGCTCATTTGGCAGAGGCTGGAGGTGTAATACTAAAGAACTGGCAGGCCCTTTAGTCAAACACTAGGGCTTGTTGCTAGGATACATTCTTATCAATACCTTGGTATGCCGTCTATCTTCCCCACACGTTTCTCAGAGCTGCGCTCTGCCACCCGCTTATTCACTGCTCTATTTTTGAATCAAGCCAAGTCTGCAGCAAGCTGGGAGACCCCAAAACCCCAGTGTTGACTTTTAATGTTGACGAGACGCCCCATGCATTCTGAAGAAATCTACTCTGATTGTAATTTCACATTTTTCTGAATACATTAACCTGTATTTTGTATAAACCATTGTAAGGCTCTTTTAATGCTTATGTGAGATTTCTCTCTTTCAGTTTTTATATTTGCACTGCTGTGCTGAAAGAAAAAAAGAGGATTCTTCAAATCACCGTTAGTTGGGCTGAACTTTGCTCATGTCTGCATATTTTCAGAGGGTGTGTGTGTTCAGTCTTTTCAGTCTGTGTTGAGACCATTTTTTCTTTTGTTACGTGTAATATCTTCAGACAGTTTTAAATCTAGTAAACAAAGCCTAGTCATTATTAAAGATCAGATCACGTCAGGGATGACTACACAAAAAATGTTAGTTTTTAATAAGTATGAAAGAATAAATAGACCACACCCCAACTATAGAAATAACAGCATAAAGGAACATCATCTTGAAATATCTTTCAGAACAATTATTCTCCAACAATAAACCCATTGACAGAAAGATAAAAACATTAACAGCCAATCAGACTTCATCCTGCTTTAAAGGTTCAAGAAACCCTGGGTTACTTTTTTTTTTTTTAGATTTTGTGTGTGTGTTGTTAATTTCATCTGGGTTTAAAATAATTTTTGGGGCGGGATCAAAATCGTTGACATAGCGCAAAACTGCAAGTGGAGTAATGATGCGTTGGTTTCCCATTATTATTCAAAGCTGAGTTTTCTTGTCCTATGAGAAGACCCTGCTTCTTAATTATTTATGAGAGCACTTGCTTTCCGAAGGTTAAGCAGACTTGCCAAGCTGTGAGACCCAATGACTGGGTGAGATCGCATCTGCACGGCACGGGTCCTATATGTTTGTTTCCATGATCCACGGGGTTTGTTGCATGTTTTCCCCAGGGATTCTGTCAGGGCCGATACATCAAAGCTGTTGGTTTGCAGCAAGCATTTTTGTCAGGAGAACTGTACGAGAATCAGTTGAGTTCGTTACAGTTTATGGTTCATTATTCAGACACATTGCCTATATACGTGCTGCTGTGTTCGCACATGTTTAAAATCCTCCAGATTACTGGCAGGGTTAATGGTTGGAATAGACAGGGCAAGAGTCTTGCACTGCTATCCACTGTGTCTGCATTCAGACCTGGGGATTCAGGAGGAGAGAAAGTCGTCCTTATTTATAGTGTTTAATTACAGTAAAATTATGATGACATAACAAATTGTGGTTATTTGTTTGTATGTATATGAAATTACGAATATTAAATGTAGCAGGGCATTAAATTACTGCTTATTTATTTAATTTTAACTGTGTAAACTATAAAATCATGCGTCTCTTCGCAGTTTGTGTCTCATTTTGTGTGCCAACTGTTCAATCCACTCTTTTTCCACACTTTTGCACTGCCAGCCATGCCCACTCCCCTTTCTGCCCGCAGAGCTCCACGCACATCTCGGAGCATTTTTTTTTACATTTCTGAAGTAGACTTGACCTGAAAGAGGGGGGTTTCATGGCCCTTTAAAGAATGTATAATGGAGTACTAAGTGAGACTATGGTTATCATTACATGTATCATGTGAACCCAGCAAGCATTTTTTAGTTTTTAAAAGATGTCGTCTTGGCTAAAACAAGGCTAAATTTTGGCTGTCTCTGAAAATCTAATAGACATCTAAGAATAGTCCAAATCTAGACTAGTCATCAAATAAACAGAAATGAATAACTACACAAATAAAATCTGTCTAATCTGTCTATTTGACGACTAGTCTAGTTTTGGGCTATTCTTAGATGTCTATTAGATTTTCACTGACAGCCCAGGTTTAGCCTTGTTTTAGCCAAGCTGTCTACATTTAGATGTCTATTAGACATCTAGTAAACACAAAATTGTTTGCTGAGAGTGGACCTTAAGTCATTGAAGGCTAAAAAAGCAATTGCATTTCCTTAAAGGCCTTAAAGTTTTCAGATGTTAGTATTAGTATTGTTAGTTCATAAGATATCTATAAGCTAATGTGCTCCAAAATAGTGACAAAATTCTCATTAAGAAGATATAAAACATGTAAAGCTTGTAGTTTGTCACTTCAGCTCAAATAGATCAACGGTTTTATTTACATCACCTCACACTATAGTTTCTCATCTCATCATAACCAATCAAAAGCTCTCTAGTATCTGACGTGCCCCGGCCCCATTCAAGACGATTCACATTTTCTTTTCATTTGGTGCGCTTGAGATCAACCGCTCTCATTGGCAGAGCTGTGAGAAAACAAAACACTATTGGTTGTCTTTTTTAAGGGGAGGAGCTACACTACCTCCCACCCTCTCTTCGTGTTTTGGTTAAGATTACGTCAAACATCGAAAAAAAAACATATTTCAAAGCACTTCACGGGACCTTTAAAGGTAGAATATATAAGATTCTTTCCTTAAAATATCCAAAAAAATTATACTTTGTCGACTTGTGTCATTATATTATTCTAAATATTTTGAAGAAAATTAAAATTCAAAGAAATTAGCAGTTTTTAACTTGTGGCACAGACCACGTCATTGTGTCGCCTTGCTAATGATGTCAAACACCCTCAAATTCCTATTTGTTTTTTTGGAAACTAGGGCAACATCAAATAAGCTTTAATATGTTGTGCATTTTATTAGACTGCACATAACAGGATTATAACAGAATTGTAAAACATATTTAGTATAATAGAACAGTGCTGCATTTTTCCAATATGATCATGACTGGAAGAACAGGAAGCGATGGACTGTGGCGTAATAAAAGCTCTGCTGATTTTTTGCCATGTCACGATCAGCTCTCAGCAGCTATTGCTTCATTCGATTTGACAGCTTACTCTACTTCATACTACCATGATAATGTGTATAAATAATAATTTAGCTTATTCATGAACTGAATCTTTACTTTCTAGCCTTTCTTTTTTTACTATATTCACCTTGTGAATTGATGAACAAAACCAATGAGAACAATGCCTTAGTTACCGTAAGCAGATAGTCAATGATGTACTACCACTAAAACTCCTTGAGGAATACAGTAATGTATGTGCATAGTGTGCACATCTTCTGCAGGCATGAAATATGTAGATGATTTAATACACATGCCAAAATGTGCATCTTGTAATGTAAATCACTACTACTTAGTCGGTGCATGTGTGTATATACACATAATACATGACAGACCAGCAAAAACTGTAAAACACACAAAAATGCTAAAATACTTTGGTGTTTAAACAGAATATTTTTTAAAACATTTTTTAAACAATTAAATGGCTTAGGCCACTAGTATTTTCACCAAAAAAAAGTTTAAAGTCGGTTATTTCTGTATTTTTCTATAGCATGTCAGTTAGGCCTGTCACAATAATCAATATATCAGCTTATCGTGCAATACTTGGACATGACCTCAATCATTTTTGGTGTTTCAATATATAACAGTGAAGCCATTTTACAAAGATATTTACATTCTACCTCACCTGTGTCAATGTTTATAATTCGACATTATTCATTCATTCATTCATTCATTTTCTTTTCGGTTTAGTCCCTTTATTAATCTGGGGTCGCCACAGCGGAATGAACCGCCAACTTATCCAGCATATGTTTTACGCAGCGGATGCCCTCCCAGCTGCAACCCATCTCTGGGAAATTCGACATTACTTAAGAAGACATTTAATAGAATATATAATAGCACATTTACTGTTTTTACATCAGATTACCAAATCTAAATAAGCTTAAGGATGATGTTTTTTATCCCTTGAACATGTTTAAGTGTTATTATAGACCATTCTGAGGTATGTAAACAATAACATGTTCCGGATTTCCTGCTTTACATTTTTAATTTCCATAAAGCTTCCAAGAATCCAAACATATTCCACATATTGATAAATAATGTTATGATAGCTGTTTTAATGTTAGGTTATAATTGAATTTCCTTTCGTTACGAGGCATGGGCTGGTATAAGATTCTGACGTATGATAACCTTGGATAAAATATCACGGTTTCACAGTTTGACGATATTGTGATTACTGCTCTAAAATATATTCTTTTTAAGTATCTGGGTAAAAAAAACACATTATATTTTACTTTGAGAACTACAGTATTTAATATATTTTGTAGCAGTAAAGTTGTCAGATTAAATAACGAAAACGAATCATTGACTTCTGCTGTCTTCATGTTTCAAAAACGGATTTTTTCCAATTTAAAACAACATCTTTGGATATCTTTTCTGCTGGAGATACAGTTGTCCTTGAAAAACAACAACAACAACAACAACCAAAAAAAAAAAAACCATAAATAAAAAGTCTTACTCATACCTTAGGAAAGGTATTACAGAAAATGTTGGCGGTTTTAAAACCTCTACTTTTTCAAACCGCGGTATACCTTAAAAATGGTTTTCGTCCCATGCCTATTCGTTACCAATATTAAATAATTTGATAACAGGCAGGAAATGTTCATGGCCCTATGACATCACCACATTGAAATGGTCTATAGTTTTGTATAATTAGTGGCATAAAATAATCTCAAAATGACAATAATGTTGCTTATTGCAACAATTTCTGTGACAATATATTGGACAATCGGTCAATAATAGTTTTTTATTGTGACCTAATGTCATTTTGAAATATCAATTTACATTTCCAAGCATTATTTTGTCATGAAATGTATTATTTGTAAAATTTTTTGGGTGAAAATACTAGTGGCCTATTACTTTTGCACAGTACTGTATTGTACTGTTCATTTTTTGTGAATATATATATAAACCAATTATTAATCTGTCTTTAGTAACAAAAGCATACAGCTATTTAAAGATGTATTAAGCATATTACATCCTGTTTCACCCTCTATTTTTAAAACTGCAGACGGTAAGCAGTGTGTTGGGATTGCCTTCTGAGCATGGCAGTTGTGATCTTTTCCATTCACAGTCATGGCAAGTGAGGTGTCAGCAGATCCTCCGATGGCTCCTCCCTAGAGTGCTTTCTGGAGACATGCTCTGCTTTCCTTCGCCACCATTAAGTGCTTTGCTCCCCGGCGTCAGTTTAAAGCCTGTAGATAAGCGATAAAATAACCACATGATGAGATAAGCCTGTAATGTGGCATAGCCATGGGCAGTTTTATTGCTGTGTGTGTTTTCCGAAGTCACTTACAAAACTCTTGGTGACAATTAGCTGGGCTGTAAACGCACACTGTGCAATCATTCTTCAGCGAGAGAACACACAGCGTGATTTACTCTCACGAGTTCAGTAAAGCAAACAGATGACCTCAGGGCAATTTACACCTCTTTAAACAGACAAACATTGAGTTCAACATGGAAAGAGGGGAATAGAGGGATAGATATTATATAGTAGTGGTAAATTTAGTGGGAGAGAGAGCATATGCCCCTCTGCTAATCTTCAGATTTCAGCTGTAAGATGATTACAGCTTTCAGAGCCTGCTTGAAAAAACACAGTAGGCAAAATTGCTATAGTTCATCCGAAACGACTTAGTAACTGTGCATTTAAAGTGAATTCTGTGCCCCGGCTGAGAGAAGCTCATTAATTAGACACTCAGCAGTGGGTTGTTCTGCAATACGGGGTCAAACAGCAGAGGAATCTTTAAAAAGCTGTTTTTTTATTATTGTTTCTTGTCTTAATTGTGTTGCTCGCTGTTACTCGGCTGCTTTCTAATGGACTGTGCCGTTTCATTTGCATCCTCTAACAGCAGGACATAAGAGACAGTTCACTCAGATATGAAAATTTGGTCATTATTTACTCAGCCGTGTACTTGTGTTATTTTTGTTTTCAAGAACTATAAAGGAGAATATCTGAAATGGTTTTCATATCAAAAGCACCATATGTATATGTTTATAAGCATCATAAGCAATATGTAGCATTAAATAAGGGTCTTAAGTCTTTTGTACCAACTTTTTAAGGACATTTTATGTTACTCAGCTTTATTAGCTTTGTGGTGACACGGTGGCGAAGTGGGTAGCACGATCGCCCCACAGCAAGAAGGTCGCTGGTTTGAGTCTCAGCTGGGTCAGTTGGTATTTCTGTGTGGAGTTTTCATGTTCTCCCCATGGTTGCGTGAGTTTCCTCTGGGTGCTCTGGTTTCCCCCCACAGTGACGTTCTTGCTGTGAGGCAACAGTGACAACCACTGGGCCACCATGCCACCCGTCTAGGAAAGGAGGAGGAGTAGGGGTGGAAGGGGGGATTCTTTCCCCCACAGGTCCAAAGACATGTGGTATAGGCAAATTGGATAGGCTAAATTGAGTTGCTAAAATGAGTGTGTATGGGTGTTTCCCAGAGATGGGTTGCAGCTGGAAGGTCATCTCCTGCGTAAAGCAAATGCTGGATAAGTTGGCGGTTTATTCCGCTGTGGCGACTCTAGATTAATAAAGGGAATAAGCCGAAAAGAAAATGAATAAATGAATATTAGCTTCATAAGTTAAACTTTTGTTGAAAATAGTTACATTAAATTATTGATAAATGTGAGGTTTGTGTACAACAGAAAGATGCAAAATATGCTCAGAATGACTTAAGAATAAATAAATAGAGATAAATTATGACAAAAGTGCAGTTTTTGGGTGAACTGTGAGTAGTCAGTAGTCACAACAAATGATGTGCTAAACTAACACAACACAACAAGACAAGTGTTTTCTAACTGTAATTTTGCGTTAAATCATAAAAACAAAAGGCAGCACATCAGCTGTAAAAGATGATCTCATTTCTTCGGGAATTTGAATATCTGTCGCTGTGCAATACTGTGACATTTTGGAAAACTCACAATACTGTGACATTTTTGGTGCATGACACATCAAGCGAAGAGATTTAATGTGGCATCTACGTTAGGAGAAAGAAGGATTGCAAGAAAACTCATTTGATGTCATGCATCTGCAACACGTTTGGGAACCCGCATTCTGAAATGATACCATATAGCAAACATAAACAATTTGTAGCATTCATTTTGCTCACAATACGCACAAGCTCTCAATATAATTTTGCTTACAATAATTATATAATATGCCTTGATACTGGGTGCCATGGTGGTGAAGTGGGTAGCACGATCACCTCACAGCAAGAAGGTCGCTGGTTCGAGCTTGAGCTGGGTCAGTTGGCATATCTGTGTGGAGTTTGCATGTTCTCCCTGTGGTCGCGTTGGTTTCCTCCGGTTGCTCCGGTTTCCCCCACAGTGACATTCTTGCTGTGAGGCAACAGTGACAACCACTGGGCCACCATGCCACCCATATAGGAATGGAGGAGGAGTAGGGGTGAAAGGGGAGATTCTTCAAAACGAAGATGGCTGTGATATGGAACTTACGATATTTATAGTGGCTTTGGAATCGTCTGATTGGTGAATCATAAATTGAGTAATGCAGGACCTGCTGCAAGCAATCATAAGCATGTGATCCTCTCGAAATTAGTTTATAAATACACATCCTAAATTACAAGAATATATAAAACGACAGAGTAAAAATAAATGTTGAATAGAGCTTTATGGTTTTCTGGGGAGTCTAATAGTATTGAATTATAGACATTAAACAATCAAACGTAAAATAACATGGTTACCATTGTATTAATAATTTTATACAATAATATAAAATGATTTTTAATTATATTTTATCCTTTAATCTTTAATAAACAAAAAAATCCTGCGATGTGACTATTATGATATACACACATTACGATTTCAATGCGCAATTGATATATTGTTCAGCCCTTCTGTATCCCCTTTTTGCCCCAATTACATATTTATCTTTCTTTTTTTATCTGTAGTTCAATAATCTGCATGATTTACGGTTAGCAGTTTGATTGGACTGGAAGAATCCATCGCTGACAATGTGCTTGCGCAATTCCCTCAGCGTTCATTAGGAATGCATGGGTCGTCGTGTGGCACTGCTGCATTCTGGGTCTCGACTGAGCATCGAGGGATGTGCGATGCTCACAAGGGTCGTGGTGTGGTTGCTAAGGCAGCATGTGTGATGTTTGTGTAAGCGGCAGAGGGGCACGACTGACTCACGTCCTTGCTGTCTTATTACACCCCTGCGATTCAGTGCCGCAGACAGAGATTGATAGTGACAGTGGCGTTTCTGCACGAGGCTGCACGCACAAGGGCACATGCACGCTTTTCCTCTTTCGCTCCCTGTTTTTCATCTTTCTGTCACTCTTTTTTCTTTTCCCCACCCGTCTTTTCTCCGCCTTTGGCTGTTTCGGATGCGGACCCCATTGAGGATGCTGGAAAAGCATTTGTTGACATTCACATACGCCCGTTGGCCATGTCATATAAGCAGGCTGACACACACTGAGCTCCACAACGCATGAAGCCTGCTGGTGTTTCCTTGAACATGATATGTCATTGCCAGAATGCTATTTCAAAGAGGAATTGTTTCGAGGATGTGAATGTAGACTGTCTGAATGAATCACACGGTGTTAGAAGACAAATAGCGAATGGTTTTACCTTTTTTATCTGTCATTTTTTGCATCGATAGTGATGCACGACTCGAAATCTTCAGTGATGTGTTTGATGTACTCTTGAAAGTCTACTTTACAAAGAATTTTTAAAACACTTTCATGCCATTTGGAAACCTTGAAAGGTGCCATTGTAGACTCTAGAGAGCACCAAAGCTTGCTAGGAGAAAGAAGAGATTAAAACGTGGAACGTCAGAAATTTCAGAGTCTCTATAAAGGTGATTGGATTTTTAAAAATTCAGTAAAAACTGTATTGTTTGTAACAAAATAGTTTCATATTTTATAACAATAGCAAGACTTTTTTTAAAATGGGATAGTGGTAGAATTGTCAGCATTATTATTAAATTCTTCAGTGTCACACAGTCTTCAGAAATCATTTTGCACCTTTCTTATGCTGATTTAAGTGCATTTAAGTGAAAAATTTAAATTGTTACACTTACTATCACTTTTTAGCAGTTTAATAAATCCTTTCTTATTAAATTTAAATAAATTTATAAAATTTATTTTATTTTAGTTTGTATTACTTTGTTTAATTTAAATTTAATTTAATTTATGTAATTTTTTATTTTATGTTAATTTAAATTTAATTAAATTTAATGTAATTTATTTTTAATTTAATTTAATTTAATTGTTATTTTATTTTATTTTATTGAATTAATTTTATTATTTTTTTATTTATTTCATTTAATTGTATTTTTAAACATTTTTTATTAGACCTGTCATCCTTCAATGTTGCATAATTGCATTAAATGGACATTTATGTTTCTCGATAATTGTGTTTACTGCACTTTTGATCAATATATGGTGCATTTGATTTTGCATTTTGATTCTTTTGCATTTAATAAAAGTTTTCATTTTTAAAACAAAAAATCACAGACCTCCATATTTCACTGCATTTACATTGATTCTAATTTCTCATATCTTGAAATATTTATGTATATTTATTTATTTTGTCTTCATTTTACATTTTTCTTTTTTTTTTCTTCATTTTCTATTTTTCCATAAAGTATGATTCTGCTTCCAAATTTCTCTAAAATCGGGAGTATCCCTTGGTGGTCCGGGTTGAAAAAGAGTGCATGCTATTTAAAAGACCAACAAGATAACAATCGGCACGAAAATCTTACGTAATATATCTCTATGAGTGAGTGATAGGATATGCTTTGACATTAGTATTAGTCTGGACATGCCTCCACTGTGTATTTAATGCACTGTAGTTTCACTGCTGTCGCTGCAGCTCGTGTCAGGAGGCGCTCTGTATTTGCCCTGACTGCAGTGCTGCAGACGTGCCCGCAGGCCTACGACAGGAGCCTGTTTCATAACACAGCTAATGAGTGAAATCAGCACATCTCGTGATTGTTAATGTGTGTAGCGCTCCCTGCTGAGCTTGCGCAATCTGAACTGGATACCTGCACCAGAGCTTCCTGACACTGGCAGCGGTGCCAAGCTAGTTTTACAGGAAGCAGACTGTTTAATTCTATACTTGTCATTAGCGATCGCTCTATAGAGAGAGCTATTCGTGACTTTGCTGTAATTTGGTCGGCCTCATTGATGTGAGATGGGGATGTCTTTTCTGTTCTGTAACATTATAAGTGCCTTTTACCATTACTTTGCTTTAGTTTAATGGGTCCTTGTTTTAAAATGGTATTGCTGTTTTATTAACTTACTGACTCCAAACCCAGTGTGTATGACATCTTTAAAATAATGTTTAATGTATTGACTAAATAATCATAAAAGTTCTTTAGAGACGTATGCTTACCATAGCTGCATTTATTATGATAAAATATATAATAAATAATATTTAATTAAAAGGTAGGTACAGTAGGTAAGTAAATAAGTAAGTAAGTAAGTAAATAAATAAATAAATAAATAAATAAATAAATAAATAAATGTTTAAATGAATTCCTGTTTCGGTAAATATCTATTTTGAGCAGTCATTACTACATGATTTTTTAGCTATCATTCTACAATGTTAATTTAGTCCATTTCTTTAGATTTAAATGCTTTGTAACATTATAATCGTCTTTGTATGCTGAGCACTTTGACCAGTGTTTCTGCAGAATCGTGTTGTTTATGGCTGGATCATTTCTGATGGAGTGGACTTGAGTCATGAGTAGTTTATGGGACCTGCGGGGATGCTGTATCTCTGAATAATGCTGAACTCTTATCTAGTCACTGTAGGGAACATGACAGAGAAAGATTGTTATGTAACTGATTCTGATATGTCAGTAAACTTGTCAGATTGTCATTTTAGGAAACACCAACAATAGCCAAGAGAAGTATTTGTACGCTAGAATTCCTCTAGTATTCAGACTCTAGAATTGCACTTAATTACTTAAAAATAATAAAAATTACTTAAAAATAAATAAATAAATAAATAATTAAAAAAAAAATTATATATATATATATATATATATATATATATAATTTTTAACAGTACATTTAATATATGTAATATGTTATCATGATTCTTTATTGCATTATTAAAATGTTTTAATTCTTTTATTTATTTATACGCACACACTATATTTATATACAGTGTCTCAAAAAAACCTAAGCAATAATATATCATGAAAAATAAGACTTATGCTTATTGTACTATAGGAATAAGAATGACTAAAAATAAACTTGTTGGTGAAAATTGATCTCACTGGATCAGTGTGTCGTGTGGTGGGGAGTGGTCATCCACGCACTCCCCGTGCTGTTGCAAATATCACCACTGTCAAAGACATGGTACTGACCCAAGAAGATGCACCATGCACCCATCGCACTGTCCAACAGATTGCACAGGAGTCTGCCAATTAATGACTCTTATATCTTAACGTTGCACATAATATAATTGAAGCATTCTGTCAATATTTGGGTTATCATTGTCTAACAAGGTAATGCAGTGATATGAATCAGGTGAGGTGGAAAACGTATACATATCATAAAATTTCATCTATTAAATCACAAAATATAATTAAAGTTCGAGGTATTTTAGTATAATGTTTAATATTTAATATATTTTAATTTTTATATATAATATATATATATATATTTGTATATATATATATATATATATATAATTGAATAATGAAAATTATTATTTTTTATATAAAATATTTATTATGCATTTATTATCTATTATATTTTGTTACTTTTTTTTCAGGTTCTTATTCTATTATACACTTTTTATAAAAGTTACATTTTTCACCTTGTCTGTCTAAAACGCTCTCATTTACCACACTTGACATCATTCAGAGAAACTCAACCAAGGTCTGCAGCCGTTGTTACCTGAGAATCGTATTTAGTTGCTGGCAACTCTTGCTAGAGGGGATCAATGTTCTAGATTGTGGGGTGGACTGTATCCAGGCCCCTTTGAATATCAAGCCGCTTCAGGTTTCATGGAGAAATGCTTAACACCAGCAAGACGGACTTGCGCTGTGAAACAATGCCTCACTGTTTGACTAGCTCCACTTCCACATCTTGCAGTAATTGAAATCATTCCTGGGCCTCCCTCCTACCAAAGCTTATTTCCCCGTGCTGCTCTGGGACTGTACACCAGTGAAAGGTGGGAGGGGTGTAAAGTTGTTTTTGTAGAGTGTTACTTTCTGTATGAATCGAATGTGGGGTCAACTGGAAAAGCTAATGAGCTTTTTATTGATTCCAGCAGTTAACCTGCTTGGGTGGCTATGCTCAAAAAAAAGCAACCCTTTACACCACACCTCGCCTGACTGTGTTATTTTCAGCGTCTCCAGACATGACAAAAATAAGATTACGTAACTTATGTAACGAGTGTGTGTCGGAGATCAAAGTCCCTCTCAGAGTAATGAGGTCCATTCGGTCAGTGCTAATGGTTGTCCAACCTGTGAAGAACACCCTATGCTGCTTTTGATTATGTTTTCTTCAATTCTTTTATGTCCTCTCTCTTCAGTAATGGAAATGTGGTAATACACATTCCGTGGGAACCCTTGTTTGGTATGACAAGGGGTGATGGTTTTAGAAAAATGGTGCAAAATAGAAGTTACAGAAGTGTTTTTGTTACAGTTTTATTAATTTTTTTTTGACTTTTTCTTCTATTTTGATTGGAATGTTAAGAAAGTAGAGTTGAGGGTGCTCGCACGCCTGGCTGGCTGGAATGTTCAAAACATAAACACACAGATAAAGACTTTGAGTAATACAATGACGACTACAAAGAAAACCACTCTGAGCTGTTATTTATCCTTTCTGATGGATGACCAATGAGATCAGAAATTTTTTTAATATCACAGATTTTGGTTCAAGTTCACATTGTTCCCATTAGAGTAAGTGCTAATCAATGAAGATTTTAATTTAACGCTATTATGCCATGCAAGAGATACAGTATTAAAGTAAATTTTTTAATGTTGAAAACATATTGCCCAGTTAAGATTTACTTCAGTTGTTTTTTTTTTTATTATTGATCTTTTTCTTTTAGTTTGAATTGAAAGTGCTTTTGTAATTTTTAATTTTCTTCATGGTTTTTGGTTTCAGTTTCATCATCTAAGTGAGTTAAGTGCTGCCGATGCTTATTTGAGAAGTAGTATCACTCAAAATTTTTAATGATGTAAAATTTCTCAGCATTGTCAAGTGTTATTGTTGCATGTGGAATTTTCACAAAGCTATTGTACAAAAAAGTTAAACAATAAAACATTTTGGGCTAGATTTATTTAAAAAAGAATTAAGTAACCCTGAAATATATATAGTTATTGGACAAAAATATACATTGCCTTTTATCTTTTACCAACAATGTTTTATTTACAAGGGACATACTAAAAAGAAAATTCTGACCTGAAATCAGAAATTCTGGATGCATTTAACCGAAAATCAGTAATTAGTTATTATTTTATTAAAGAGCCCATATTATACATTGAAAAGGGTCATATATTGGTTTTGGGGGTCTTCAACAGCAGGCTGATCTGCATGCATGGTCAAAAAACACTTTCATTGTCTTATAATATGCATTTATTTTTACCTCATTATCCCAGCGACTCCTATATGAATCGTTCAGGGATTCATTTGTTCCAAAACCCCTCCTTCGCGCGATGCTAAACTGCGCTGATTGGACGATGGCCCAGTGTGTTGCGATTGGTCGACAGCGCTCAGCGCGAGAGAATGCCCACCACGGCTTATCAACATTGAAGGAGTCATAGCGTGTGCGTGAGCTAATCTGCTAACACTCGTTTTTATCGGGAGTCGCCCGTATTTCAGACACCTCACCCCGAAAACTAACCCCCGATCTCCCAGCATATCAATCTAATTCTTAACCAGAAGTAAAAACAGCGACATACATTCAGTATTAGTGCACACAGCGGCAAAACCGCCGAACGTGTGTAGCAAAGCTCATGGTGGCCATAGCAACGACAAACAGGAGAGGAACGAGCTCAAATGCATTTTAGTCCGTAAACACAGCGGCACGAGTCGCGTTAACAACGTGCTTTTAGACGCGATATGAGAATACAAGTTAACCAGAGACACTACAAGCGGTTACAAGTTACAAAACACAGTTAAATGCATCATTTACAAGCTGGAGAAAACAATGAGGCGACCGTTTTAATCGCACTTACTCACACTTGCTGGATAGCAGACCTGGGAAATGTCCTGGTGCTCCTAATACTCCGTTGTAAACACTCCTCGGAGGGGGAAGAGTTCATGGCTGGATTTAATGCTGTGGTATTTCTGCAGAAACTACTAACTCTTCAAAGTCTCATCTCTGGGTTCTCTGCACACTTCCAATATCCAGCTGAGCACAGTGCTCTTCACTGTGTTGCCAGATGTAGCTGCCTGATTTCACCCCAAACCCTGTCCAAAAGGTTTTTACCTGCACAATCAAATTTAAAACCGCCCGATCTGGCAACGTTTTCGCACCGCTATTGTTTGTGGGTGGGGTTGGGGATTTCGAATCTGCGCGCGCATAAATGGGCGGGGCTTATGTTTCGTGTTCACGTCATGCCGAAACGGCTAAAGACTCGTAAGCACGGCGACTCGTTTGAGGAACTGAGTCGACTCTTTTATAGATGAATCAATAGTTTTAAACACTTTGCACTTTCAGATTTAAGCCTTAGCTGGACATTTCACTTCACTTAGAGCTGTGTAACACACAGCATACAAGCTTATTTTCAAAAACCCATAATAGGGGCTCTTTAAGTAATATAAAGTGATTTTGTAAGTTTTGTCAATTCAACTTAGTAACTTGATATATACTGGTTTTAAAAAAAAAGTGGAGGAATGTATAAGAGTGGAATATCAACAGAGCGGAATATTCAACAATTTTTTCAAGTCTCACAATCTAGTTGATGGTGCTCTTGTGCTAGCACTCCGCAGCTCTTGTGCTTTGGTCAGTGCTGCAACAAACTGCCCTTACATGGTGCAAGCCATTGAAATGAATGGGTTTCATTTGTTGCAAGAAGCACTGTGTGCAGAAAAACTGCTTCACACAAGTGACTACGATTGAAAGGAGGGTGAAACCAGCAGCATAGCCTTTTTTTGGCTTATGTTTTCGCCAATCAGTGCATTCTAACAATTTAATTTTCAATATTTCAAAAGCCCTGATTTAATGTGGAATTTTAGCTAAAAAAAAATTAAGGCTTTCATTTGTTTTGGCTGTTCAACCCCTTTAGACTAAAACTGGTCCATGTGCTGTGCAGCTCTATATTCTTTGATTTAGAGGTAGTTTCTGCCTCTTTTCTTCCTTTTATTGAATTGAGATCCATAAGTAAAAGCATGAACTCACTGAACAGCTGCTTTAGAGTATATACTGATGATGCATCACCAAGTTTAATACTGTATAATATATTTAATACCTGTATATATAGATTTAATATATTTAATACCTGCTTGCTTTAAAGTAATCCACTATAAAAAAAGTGCCAAATTGATAACTAATGTAGAAATATTCACATCTTTATGACCAATGCTTTCTTAACTAATGTTTTCTCACCAGTTTCATTTTGTAATGTGCTTGATTTATTATTAAGGAATGATTATGTATTTAAATATTAATCTAAACACTGCTCTCCTAAGCAATGAGGAAAACTATAGAGCTTCACTGTGAGTATATCAGTGCCTCAATAACACTGACCACACCTCAGCCAGATGGGCTCGACAGAAAGAGTAAAAACACGGCACTGCAATTGGGTCACTACAGTGACAGGATCAAATAAGACAGAGAGAGACTTTCTCTGAGGCTATTCCACATCACAGTGTCTCTCCAATTAAGTCAAGCGCACCCTGAGATGCTGCCAGCACGATAGGAGATAGATCTAGCATTACTGGGAACACGTGTTTCTTTCTTTTTTAGCAAAGACACAGCAGGACAGCTTGTTAGAGTTGAATGTTAAGTTGCGTGCTCTGTTGGAGAGCCCACAGTGCTTGTGCGCATGCAGGCCGGTGCTTGCCGTTAAGAATGTCTAATTAAGCTAAAATTGCTAGAGATGGGCAACTGTACCAGGGTTCTCTTGTGTTGCCTGTCAAATGTTGTGTGATGACTTTGGGGTGTGTATTTTTATCCTTTTGAGTGTGTGAGATCAAAAATTTGCTGTGACAAGAGTGTTTGAATAATCTCCAGCTTGGTTATGAAGTAGTAAAAGCATCCTCATACTTTTCTGGCATAACAGGAGTTATACGAGAGTTTGTTCACTTTAAAACTTATGTAAACATAAAAATCTTGTTTCTGAAGTAATCTGATTTTTAATAGTACTCTGCTTGTTTTGTGCAAGTAAACAAACTCAGCAGCAAAACAAAGTGAAACAGCTGCAGGTGTTTTTCATTGAGTTTTTTAAGGGTGTATTCATATCTATCTTGTTTGGTTAAACTGAATTATGCTTCCAAAAAGCTATTGTATGGTTAGTTTTAGGTGTTAATATGACCCAACCTCAATTCGAAATATTTGCAGAAAGTCATTTGCCTTTTGAGTTATCAGGATCCCGTAGTTTGGACAAAAGATAAAAGCATTGCTGTGTTTGACTGTTCTGTGTTTGATGTAACACTTCTACTGTTATAACTGAAATGTGTAAAATACAGATTTCACAACCAAGTTGCTCTGTATTTGGGTGCAACTTGAAGTAAAGAACTTAAAAAAACTAAAGAAATAAAGAGCTAGTTAGGCAAAGATGTGATGTGTGAACAGTCCCTTGAAGCTACGTTGCAAACAATGCTTAACTTAGATTTTGTGTCTTGTTTCAAGTTCACATATTGAAACAAAATCTTAAATCAAGATGCATTTTCTGGACAAGTGTCTTGTTTTAAGAAATAATAGAGCAAAATAAAATATTTTTTTTCTTAAAACAATCTAAATAATCCCCAAAATAATGCCCATGGGGTACACAAAAAAATCATTTGTCAAAACAAAAAATATAACATTATTTGGATTGGCAGATCATTTTGCTTGTTTTAAAGAAAAACTCACTTCGATTTGCTTTATTATTTCCCAAAACAAGACACTATTTTTTGCTGGCCTAGACTTTTTTTGTTGTTGTTGCTTGTATAGAAAGAGTTTGGCAGTGGCAGTTTATCGGGCAGCACAAGCAGACACCACATCATGGGAGCGCAATCATTTCTGTCCAATAAATGGCTGACTTTTGCACGTGTGATTTTGGTTCAGGAATAAAAGGGCAGTGTGAAAGCAAACTGCATCAAATTTAAAACAACAACAACAACAAAAAAACCCAACAACAACATCATATGAACTAAACCAAGTGAACTAACAGACTTTCCTGGTGTGAATTCACTCCAAAAAACAATCAGGTTCTCATTCTCTCCTCATAACTCCTCACAATCACTGCACTATTTAACATTTGCACTAGAGCTGTGCAATATGGACAAAATAATTTTAATTCAAAATGTTAACGATTGCGATTTTATTTGCAATTTTGGCAGCTGTTTTGCTTTTTCAAATGCGCTACATACACACATTCTACATGTATTCAGTGTACAAGAAGTGCATAACAAAACATTTCACAATGAAATAACATAGTATTAGGTTTAATAAATAAAACTGTAAATTAGGTTTAATAAATAAAACTGTCAGCTCTAGTTAAAAACATACTGTACACAGTAGAACTAACTGCTTGATAAACAAAACTGTAATAAATCGTCTCAAAAACAGACAACATGAAAAAAAAATAAAGATGAACTAATCTCAATTCCAGTTATAACAATAAATAAAAACGAACGTAAATCAAAACCACCTATTCGCTTTTCCCGCTCAACTTCATCATGCGCTCTGATTGGTGAACATCTTTCTCTTGCTCAGCTTAGCTGTAATTGCCTGGTGTGCTGCGTCAGCTCTGATTAGTTAACATATTAAAATCATGTGCACAAGAATGTGAACAAAAATCTAAACAAATTAACAAATTTAGCATACCCAATTCACCTGTACCGCATATCTTTGGACTTGTGGGGGAAACCAGAGCACTCGGAGGAAACCCACGCAACCATGGGGAGAACATGCAAACTCCACATAGAAATGCCAACTGACCCAGCCGAGGCTCGAACCAGCAAACTTCTTGCTGTGCTACTCACTACGCCACCATGCCGCCAAGCCCCATCATTTTAAACTAATTTAAATTTCAGACATGAGTTAACTTTACACTAGCTAGGGTTATATATAATATAATATAATATATAGTGCTACTCACTACGCCACCGTGGCACCCGTACATATAATCATTTATTGTAAATCTCTTTTCATAGCTAATACAACCTGTATATAATGTTCATAGTACATCCATTTGTAAATATCACCATAGTTTTTCTATAACTGCACTTTATAACTTATACCTGTATCCTGCACTTGCTGCTATTGCACACCTGTTTAGACCTAAACTGCATTTCGTTGCCTTGTACTTGTACATGTGTAATGACAATAATGTTGAATCAAATCTAACTGGTTCACATTCATCAAGCAAGCATGATGAGTTTCAACAATCAGTTCTGTCATCGCTGCAAACGTTATTTTGATGATTGATGTTAAACTAAATCTGTTAATCTTATGAAGCCATCATCTTTTATCAGAAAACTTGGATCAAACCGCTGAATTTATCATTAAAGGTTTATAAATGTTTTTGAAGCATTCAAGTTTCTGGTGAATAGACTTTCAACAGATGAACTAACCCTTTAATCCTCTACATTATCAGTGATTCCATTCAGATCTGGGCGTAGGCCTCAATTCTGCGGGTTACTCAACAAAACATCATGTAGGGGTGTAGAAAACTATTTTCCTTGCATGTTCAAAGAGTTCCTGCTGCATTGCAGTCCTGCGGAGATGAAAGACTCAGTGAATGGAGCAGTCTTCAGCGATGGGGAACACTGGAGGTGGATTGAGACGGGGTTATGGACTCACTCAGGCTTTGTAGACAGCCTCGCTAATCAGCTTGGCAGTGCGTCAGGTGATCAGATGTACTGTAGTTAGATTAAAGGGTCACAAGGATTGGCAAAGAGGATTAACAAAGCAGGACCTCTGCCTACCACTACGGTTCTGATAGGCCCACAACCGCGAGTTCAGCTAAAACAAGCTGTCAGATCACCGTCTTCATGTACGAAATGAAAGGTGAGATTAATATAAAAAAGAAGATGATATGAATATAAAAGAAACGCAGCAGTTTGTTTGGGGCTCATTAAGGGCTCATCAGATACTGTAAGCAAATTAGAGGCTGTAGTGACATCTGGTGGTGAGATGGTTTTGATCACTGTGATAAAGCATACAAAATGGCGCAGAAGAGCCTGAGCTGATTGATTGGAGAATGAGGATTGGCTATGGTTTATTGGGTCTGGGTGTAAAGGGCACGA
>CAIGQQ010032522.1:123332-137624 GCA_903798035.1 Danio albolineatus
TTCTATAGAGAGACAGCTCTTATCTTTTTAATTAGCATTATTTATTTTGGGTTGTGGTGGATCATTCCGCTGTGGCAACCCCGGATTAATAAAGGGACTAAGCCGACAAGAAAATGAATGAATTTTTTGGGTTGTGCAGTTTAATTCACAGAATTTCTACAAGGTATGTTATATATTGTGAACTCGCCAATTTTTTAGGTCACATCCATAAATCATGTTTTTTTTTTGTTTTTTTTTTAAACCTTATTTAAGATCAAAAAAAGTTTACAGATTAATATTTTTCTGATGCCATAACTCTGAGGTTAGTTGTTTTGGAAAATATAAACAGAAGTTTCAATATAATGTTAAAACACAAATTCTCTGTGAATTTTTATGTTTTGAGTTTTTACTGCAAATGTCACATCCATAACGCTGGAATTGCTCATGTATTGCGATATGAATATTGGTAAAGAAATAATAATTTTACATTGGGATGATTTTGTAGGGGAGTTCATCAGTATAAAATATAATAAAGAAATTACAAGCATAATGTATGTGATTTTAAACAAGGGTAAAAGTGAAATAAACAGTCATCTATGGTTTTTCCATAGATTCTTAGATTATTGAGGTATAGAAAATCAATAATCAGTTCATAAACATTGAAATAAACAGTGATCTATGATTTTTCCATGGATTCTAACAGTATTGAGGTACAGAAAATCAATAATCAATTGTAAAGTATTACTGTAAATCATTAAACATAAATAATCTTTGTTAGTTACACATTTTATAGCTACAAGCCTTAAAAATAAAATGGAAAATCTTTCGCTCTTTTACAAGTAAAAACAATGCGATGATTCCACAAATCTCATGTCTTCTGAACTGACTTTAATTATAATCCCAGTGTGACATTGCAGATTTGCACACAATATCATTGCTGAAGTTATATATTGTGCAGCCCTACTTGCAAATTATCGAGATTCAATCCATTGGAAATTATATGTGAAGTGTTCTGGCTTTTTACACCTCAAACAGAGCATTCTGTCAAATCCTGTGTGTTTGAAATGAGTAATCCGAGTAATTGCCAGTTGATGTTGTAGATGGTTGATTTTGTTGTTCAGTGACTAAGTGTTAATTTCAGTCCCGTGCTTAGTGATCATAGCTGTTTTTCCTCATCTTTTTAAGGGAGAATTTTCAGTGTTGATTGACTATAGAGAATATTGGTCATGACAGATTACTGTTTACATCCTGGCTTAAAGGAATAGTTCACCCCAAAATGAACATTCTGTCATTTACTCACCCTTTACTTTGTTCAAAGCCTATTTTGGTTTCTTTCTTCTGTTAAACACAAAAGAAGATGTTTCAAAAAATGTTGCTGGC
Source organism: Danio albolineatus (assembly GCA_903798035.1). Classification (NCBI taxonomy): domain Eukaryota; kingdom Metazoa; phylum Chordata; class Actinopteri; order Cypriniformes; family Danionidae; genus Danio; species Danio albolineatus. The sequence goes on from CAIGQQ010032522.1 coordinate 124,692, forward strand.
TGACCATGGTATTTTTCCGTACGATTGGAAGTGAATGGGAACCATCATCCTTTTATAATATCTTATTTTGTGTTAAACGGAAGAAAGAAACTAAAGATTTTAAACCACACCACACAAGGGTAATTTATATTTTTTGGTGAACCAACCCTTTAATAGAGGTTTGGCTATGTTGACATTGTCAGTTCCTTTCGCTAGATGTTACTTAAAAAGATTTTACACAGTATTTGCATTTTATTTTAAATGATGGGATTTAAATTAAGGATATGACTTGCTCTGTACTCTAATTGAGTTATTATTATTATTATTAATATTATTATTATTATTAGAGGTTCGAGCGCAAAGTGCTAAAACCCTATTATTCTTCTTATTATTATTCTTCTTATTAATATTATTGTCAAGCTGTAGATTGGAACAGGTGGTGCATTTGAATATGTTTTCTGACAGCTGTGTTTTTTTGGTCTTACTGTCCATTTCAGGCTGAGGAGCTGTTTCTGTGGATCCCTAGAAAAATGCTTATGACTGTGGAATCTGCCAAGAACTCTGTCCTTGGTGAGTTCAGAGAGTGCAGAAATGTCAGTCTCTATAGTGAAATTTGGCAATGACATGTCGCTGAAAATTTGTACATAGAATATGCGGAGCAGAGTTATATAAATGTTGCTTTAATATACTAGAAATGTTCCATCAGCAGCATCTTTGACTCGTGAATTTGGCTTGATCAGCATTTGGAAAAACTTGCATGTGACATGGAAGTATATGGTGCTAAAATGCAACACAAATTAATATAATGAAAAATATTTAAAGCATAGATAAATAAAAATCATTTTTTTAAATTATGTTATTATACAAATGTATATCAAAATTTAATTATTTTAGATTATATTATAATTTCTTTAATGTCCTTTTTTTTTTACAAAGATTTAAAGCTTTAAATGAACCTTTTTGTATTTGTTTTCAACTTTTTAATGTTTCTTTTTGACTTGTTAACTTGTTCTAGTTGTTCTAGTATGTCAGTTCAAACTTTTTTATTATTTTTTTAATTATTTATTTATCGTTTTACAGTAAAACAATCAGCACATTTAACAAGAGGAATGTTCAGCATTAAATAGCATCAGAGTATACAAATGTAAAAAAAATTCATATATATATATATATATATATATATAGGCAGTAGGCACAGGTCAAAGTTTTCATGAATGGTCCAAAAATATTATTTTTTTTAAACTATATGTTAAATATTCAAAATACATTGTGCCTTTTATAATATTTTAAATAATTCAAATGTTTGAGTGTGTTCCTGTTTCCAGTTTAAAAGAATACATTTTCTAGATGCATAAGAAATCAGACCTACCCTTTTGGTAAATAAAGGGTCTGATACTTCAAGAATCTATAAATTACATACATTAAAGGAGTCTTGTGATATTTCTTTCCCAGGACCATCATAGAAAACTTATGCACAGTATCCCAAAACTCATTTATCTTTCACAGCTCCAAAAATCTGCAACATGGTGCCCTTATATTTCTTACATCTGTAAGATGCACCAGCATTTTAACTTTTTGAGTATTTTTTTTTTTACCGTTTTAGTTCACATCACCACTGGATAGAATACAGCTCAGTTTACTATTTATGCAATTCCTCCTTTTACTTTCATGAGAGTTGCCACCCACCCACCCACACAAATCAAGTTTTCTGCTCATTTAAACACAGGTACACACTAAACCCTAGAGTGAAATGAGCATACCCGTAATTAAAAGAACTGTAGCTGTGTTTAATTGTCTGTAAAACATTTAAAGACATACCCCTAACTTTATCTTTTACTCACAGGGCCGCTGTACAGCCAGGACCGGATCCTCCAGGCTATGGGAAATGTGACTCTGGCGCTACATTTGTTGTGCGAACGGGCCAATCCCAGCTCACCCTGGCTGCCCTACATCAAGACCCTGCCTTCTGAGTACGACACACCCCTGTATTTTGAAGAGGAGGAAGTGCGCCACCTGCTGGCCACACAAGCTATACAGGACGTGCTCAGTCAATACAAAAACACAGCACGACAATACGCCTACTTCTATAAAGTCATTCATGTAAGTCACACTGCATCTCTCACCTTGTGTGTGTGTGTGTGTGAATTTTTAATGTTTTTACCACTTAGTCATTTGGTTTGATTTAATTTAGAGTGGCAAATGAAAAGAAATTTGCAGTAAACTGTATTTTAAACCTGTGTTTCCCAAAGCTGTTCGTGAAGGCACATCAACAGTACACATTTTCAACCTATCCCTAATCAAACAACACACCTGAATCAGCTCATTAGAACATAAGACACTCCAAAACCTGAAGTCAATTGGTCAGATAAGGGAGACGTGCGCTGTTGGTGTGCCTCCAGGAACAGGGTTGGGAAGCACTGATCTAAACAATATTCGAACTCACTGAAAATATCGTATTAATCTAAGTATAGTATGGCTTAAATTAGTTAATAATTCTTTCTGCACACTGTTTTACATATTTACTGTCTAATTTTTCGGTAAAAAAAAAATGTAGGAATTGTATAGACCTGATTTAAAGTTATAGCTAACTCAAATATTATGCCATTTACCCATCATGCACTTTTTTTAATCCTTTACTTGCCATCACAGGTTTGTTATTTATTGAACAGAAAGAATTACATAGTGAAGAATTTTGGAAACCAGTAGCCAGAGACTTTTCTTTTCATGTACGTCTATGGTGGTCTCAACTTTCCAACATTCTTCAAAATATCTTCTTTTGTTTTCAACAGAAAAAAATCAGTTTGGGCAAACTTGAGTCTGAGTAAATGGTAAAATGTCGTTTTTGGACAACTGTGCCTTTAAGAACCAAGTCTAGCATTTCAGCTGTGGATGTCCTTGAATACATTTCAAAATAGACAGAAAAATACAAACTTTCTTCGGTAAACTCCGAGTTATGCTCATGCGTATGGCAGTTTTGATGAGTGCGGTGACTGATAGCCCTATCTGTGTCTCATACATGGACTGCTAGCCGTTTGAGTGCAGAGCTCTTTAAGCAATCAGCGCCACAAGTTATTCAGACTCTCAAGCCACATGAATAGCTGTCCTTTACACTGCTGTCTGCTGAGGTGAGGAAATCCAGTTTTAAAAGGATCCCTGCCGTAGAAGGCACATTGGAGATGGGTAAAAGGAGCTTTATAATGCCCTCTTGCACCCAATTTCAGGGCCCCTGATAAGCTGCCATTGACATGGCTCAGAGATGGTGCTGCGGTGGCAATCTCTGGCCAGCAGGGGGAGATGTTTGTCCCTCAAAGTAGTGTCCAAAGCCAAACATAAATGGTCATTCATTACGATTCTTTCTTATAAAAATAATTGCATGTCCAAATGTTTTAGATCTGAGTGCTTGCAAAGAATCATAAGGTATTAATAGGAGTTTAATTGTAGGTAAAGTAAAAACCGTATCACTTTAAATGTGATTATATCTGATTATTTCCAATATTTTAAAAATGATAACCAGGAAAACATCGCTTTTACATAAGTCCAGTCACATATGCAAGCTTAATATTCAGTGGGAGCATAACCTTATATATTTATTTGCAAAAAAAAGTGCATGATATTACTATAAAATGTAATTTCACTGTTATGATGCGAATCTTGAATATGCAGATTTACAATTATTAAATGACACATTGAGATGGCAGTTCATTTTAACGGCACTGTGATCTGTCCAATCAAATTTATGCTGGTTCTTGGACCTCCTCTCGGCTATTAAGGAAGCAATAATACGCTCTTCCCGGTTCTCCCCACTTTTCATTCAAAATCTCTGGCGGTACGTTTGTTTCTTTCATTAGACTACTGTCAATTAGAGAACAGAAACTAATATTTCACATTACTGTCAAGATAAGGCATCAAATATTCATGCAAATGGTTAATGTATTTGTCATTTTGGTCGGCAAATCTGTTGACATTTTCTTTATTAAATGTTTTCTAGTTTATAAAAGAGGTGGGAGTGTAAGAGTGTAATTAGGAGCGGTATTATTGTGCCTCGCACTCTGTTAATAACTTTTAATCAAGTGTATTTATACAGTTTTCCATACAGCGGCTGAGACGAATAATAGGATGCACAATAAACGGAAATGTATGCATTTGCTACTTTAAGCCGTTGGCATCAGTCATCAAAAAGTTAATCAATTCATATATGCTGTGATTGTTTTATTGTCCATTAGGTGGCAGAAGTGAGTTAAACTTCTAAGGATTCGGGTCTAAGTGAAACGTTACTTCCTCCAAAACAAACTTTGTTAAAGTTTCTATTGCTCTAATAATGCTGGAGGACCTGCTGACCTCTTGCCGTAATGAATTACACACTGATCGCACCGTGTAAACCTTTTTAATGAACAGAAAGATTCATTCTGTGTGCGCTCAAGCAGGAGTTGAGAGTGAAATGAACATATAACTCTTTTTGATCATCCTAAGAGAGGTTCAGATGAGGGGGAGGGTTGTCTTGCTGGCCCTTTGGTGAGTGTCCTGTCCTGTCCGCTCCTCTCCTCTCCTCTCGGCTCTTCAGGTTGGGAGCCAGTGTCACTGTAATGACTACTGTCAATGTCAGCCTCTCTTCTGAGGCGGCCGCAGATGACCGGGCTGGAAAATTAGCTTGTCGCATTGGCTTTGAATTGAATTGACCTGATTGTACCTTCCACACATGACTGACAACCCCAGCCCCCCTTTCCTCTCACCGCCTTCTTTATCTGCTCTCTGCCACCCCCTCCTCACAGCTTTTCCTCGGGAAGAACTGAGAAAGCAAGGCCCTTCACCTGCTGGAATTGTGGAGCTTTTTATATATATTTGCCTGCGTGAAGAGGGATAGGCTGTTGTCAACGCCGGGCGCCCTCCGAGGACTATCCAAGCGCCTCCTGTGTCCGCGGGGGACCAATGATAGTCGTGCCTTCCTCGCTGGGGCTGGATGCGCACGTGTGGGGGGAGGTGAACCTCATAAGGTGACCCCGGTATGCAGCGAATGCAAAGTAACCTTGGTGTGCTGCATCTGCCGCTGTTGATGAGAAATGAACAGGGTCCCACTGGTACACTCTCATCCCACCCCCTCTTCCTGCACCTGGGAAGATATCAGTCTGACCTTCCTGATGCAGCTCGAAAAATGAGGCAGAGTGTGCGATGTTGAACGACAATGTAGACCTATAAGTTTATTATTCATTTTTTTTGTGCATTAAGTGGACTGTTGAAAGCGTTAATATAAAGGATGTAGTAAAATCAATCCCGTTTGAACACCAGCATGCGCACGGATGCCGAGCTCTCTAATACCGGCCAGTGTGGCAGATAGGGTGCTTGGGGATCTCGGATCCAGAAAGACCTCCTAGAGGCCACCGGCCAATTAGCCGCGTTTCCCGCCGTCCTCGTTAAGGAGAGCAGGCACTCGTGGTGGGAGCTTTTGTTTTCTAATTGATTTACAGGGCCGTTCCCCCCTCGTCTCTCTCCGAGCCGCAGTGCCATTGTGGCACATGATGAATTACCTCTCTCTGGTGATGCTAATGCATCACAAGCTGAACCTGCAGTGGTGCAGCTGCCCTTTATCTCCAAAAACTACACCTCATCAAACGTGCCGTCTAAAACTACCTCCGTTTCGTCTCAAACTACCTCGGTACCATGTGTTCATCCTATGTTTACTAGACTAGAGGCCTAGAGAGCTCTGAGGGATCCAACTGGACCTTTCTGGAGCCAGCTTCACCCTCCCCTCTTAGGTTTATCACTGTGTTCAACTAATTATAGCCTTAATTAAATCTACTACGGTACTTGGCCACTCGAGTATGTTGGCTCTCAGAGGGTTTCAAATATCATTAAAGGCAGTTTAACCCTTTTCAGGTGGCCTTTAATGGTTACTGATGCTCAAATATGCATTTTTCCCTTTTAGTTTTGTAGCTGGCTTCAGCAAATCCTCCTGCAGAGAACTGCTTGACACTCTCTGGAGATTTGCCCTATTACTTTCGTCAAAACCATTTTTTTTTGGCTTCCCCCACATCCTAACATGAACCACTTCTCTTCATCTGCAATGTGAGGCTCAAGCTCAGGACACTGAAGTCTGACTCACCGGCTTTACCCTGTTCTTATCTTTTAATGGTTGTCCATCACCGTACGTGAGCAATGCTTCCAAGTCACTCTGTTTCCAGAGTTGAGCTCCAGATGAAAGGCATTGGTCAGGCTTTGCCGTTATTATATCATGCTTTACAAATTCTCTGCTGACCTTTAGACATTCACCCACCTGAGCATGTTACACCTTTGGCTGGTTGCTCACAGCAGGGCCAGCTGAACTACAACTTCACCTGCTCTATTGTAGGGCTACAATAACGGTGTCAAAACTGGACTCTACTCTGCCGACACACTGAGTCACAGGCAGAGATATGATGTGACCACACGATATCAGCGTCTACGCCAGCAGTGTGTGTGGTTCCCAGAGCAGCGAGGGGGAATACAGGGCTCAATTAGTGTCAGGGAAATTGATTAATGGGGAGAGACGTGGAAGGTAAAAGTTAGGCTCCACTTCTGACCGCTTACATTTCATGTTTCTGTTCATCGCTTTGCAAGCCTAATGGCGCAGCTTGGTTCACAGAAGTTTCCCTTTTCCAGTAAGCACACAAACATCTGAGACATTCGCAAAGGAATGCTTCACCTGGAAATACTCATATTTGTTTTTATAAAAAAAATAAAGGTTCCCTATTAAAAATAAAGGAGTTTTATATAGTGTACATGATGCTCTTTTTGATTTTAAAGCACAATAAAATAACAATAATTGTTTATTTGCATGCTAATTTTTATATTTTTTTGAAGTACTTTTAAATTATTGAAATATTACAAAGCAAATTCCCAGTTTTTGATATTTGTTAGTCACTTAAGGTGCAGGTGAACATAGTAATTTAGATTTTGCTATTATTTAAAAAAATCTATTACTACACTACTTGACAACTTGACTTCTAGTTGATCATTTGGTATCAGAAGGGGCTTTTATGAAAGGCAAAAGCCTCTAGATTACGCTTATTTTACCAAAATAAAATATGATCATGCCTTGTGTTTTAATTATTTAGTAAGGTCTGACTGACTTTGCTTAGACAAAAGTCTTGTCACTTAACAGAAATAATGTGCAGTATAGAATATAAAGTCATGGTGCAGTGCAAAAAGAATTAATATTGTGTATGACTCCCATGAGCTTGGACGACTACATCCATTCATCTCTGCAATAACTCAAATAACTTAAGTAAGAAAGCGTTTGTGTAGGACTCCCACAGTTCATTGAGATTCTTTGGATTCATCTTCAATGCCTCCTCTTTCATCTTACCCCAGACATGTTCCATAATGTTCATGTCTGTTGACTGGGCTGGCCAATCCTAGAGCACTTTGGCCTTCATTGCTATCAGGAACTTTGTGGAGGCTGACGTATAAGAAGGAGTGCTATCCTGCTGAAGAATTTGCCCTCTCCTGTGGTTTGTAATGTAATGGGCAGCACAGATATCTTTATCTCAGGCTGTTGATGTTGCCATCCACTCTCTCTCGCAAGCCCCCATACTGAATGTAACCCCAAACCATGATTTTTCCTTCACCAAGCTTGACTGATTTCTTTGAGGTTTTCTGCATTATTTATGATTGTTAGGATGCAGTTCAACGGATGATTCATTGGAAAAATCTACCTTCTGCCATTTTTCCATATGATCAACTAGAAGTCAAGTTATTATTTGTTGCTCTTACAACTAGCAACGATAACAAACCTTTGTTCAGGTAGTGTATTACTTCTAATTTATTATTATTAATCTTTTTTTTACTAAGGGCTTTATGCCATTTGTATATGAGATGTTTGAAACAATGCATTTGCTTGTTAAAAAGAAAAACATCTAAGATGCAAACAAACCTTTGTTGCATTCTTTATGTAACATTTTAGCAATGTAGATGAGCAAAAACCTCACGTTGAAGCGAAGCCTTGTTATTGTGTTTCTTTTGTATTCAGATGCATAAGTGATTTATGTCATTTGAAATCAACCAAGTTCACTTTTTTTCTGATGTTGTTTTGGTTCCGGTGTCTGTTGGGCAATTTTCTCACTCGTTCTGTGTGATGGACTGATCACCCGAGTCGTGATTATGATATTCAAGCGCAAGCTTTTTTGATGTATTGTGTTATATACATATCAGCACCATTACAGTTTGCACAGTGCCTCATTGTGGAGTACAGTGCTTCATTTCACAGGACAAGCGCCACACACACAGCCGTGAGAGCACCTGTGGGGGAAAAGAAGAATATCCTTCACTCTCAGCTTCATACCTACGTCTATTTTTATGGCTCATTTTGCATGTTCAGGAGGGTGCTACGGGCCGGCTGAATTAGACCCTGGCATTCTTTGCTCCCTACTTCTTTTTTTTTTTCTCTCTCTCCTTTCTACGGGATTGTAGCTTCTTTTTTTTTTTTCTTCTCCATGACACCCGCTGCAAATGAGCCCTTGGAGGGAGCGAGACTGTGGCTTTAAATGTAGATTTCTGTGGCACCAGTGGCTCTCTGTCACACAAATTGATGAAGCAGATTTATGACGGCTGCTGGGCACAACAAATTAAGTTGACAGTGATGTATGGGGGGCTAATGCCACCATGATCCTTGCATAGCACCACTGGACGCTCTCTGCCTGGCTACACTCTTGTTAGGATCTGTTAGGCAGCCACATAATGAAATTCCACTGACTGATTTGTGTTTTTTTTCTTCTCCCTCTCTTTCTTTCCTCTTTTACCCCTCTACCTCCATATCTCCTTCTCTCTTGTCCTTTACTCTGTCTTTTTTCTTCTGTGTTCTTCATCTTCAATTCCCAGACTCATCCGAACGCCAGCAAACTGCCCTTGAAGGATGCTTTTACCTTTGACGACTACAGGTTGGTTGAAATGTCCTACCATGTTAAAAAAAAAAGTGGAACTTCTCTTCCCTGCTGAGGTTAAAAAAAGAAAAGAGCAAGACGAGCCGTAGGTTGGTTGTAGGGCTGCGCGATGGCCTTTAAAAATGAGGCGTTTGTTCTCATTGTTCTTTCATTAGCACCAAATTATCTGTGAAGGAATAATTTATCATTGGTCCCCTTTCATCTTCAGATTGTTGAATATGATGCAAGTCTGTGCTCCCTTTGGGTAATGTGTGAAGAGAATGGAATAGCGTCTTGTCAGAGCTAATGTTGTCTTCGTTGGACTTTGTGAGGTTTCTTTTAATAAATTATGTCCAGATTATTTAGATTAGATTAGTTAGACGCTTTTTTTTTTTTTTGCTTTTTTTTTTTCAAGGCTGATTCAGATCTAAGGTCATTATGTTGCCTGATATATGGACTATTAAAGTACTTTTTGAAGGGGTTCCCACCCCTCCCCCCCCTACCATTTTTATCCTCTTTTTAGTCCCAGATATAAAACTGTCCTTTTTTGGCTCATTGTATATTTAAGAATTCAGTATGCGGATGTTTTGATTGGTTAAACTTGTTTGCATATAAAATACATCAACGTTGCCTATCCAGAATAATAAAGGTCTTGATGTGTAAGTCATGTTACTATCCTCCTAAAAAGAAAATCAGTTCAAATTCATTAAAATAATTCTATAAATTAAATTTGTTAGCATACTGTAATGCTATACTAGCAGATGGAGGTTTGAAAAGTGATGGAAGGGTTCAATTTAAAGTCTGGAGTATTCATTCTCAGTAGTTCATTTATTTATATAGAGTTTTTTAATATACAGTACTGTGCACAAGCCTTACATTTGTTTTAGTGAGGGTGTAATGACGTTATATATTACTTCTCGTTCTCTTTATTAAAATACAACCAGACAATATAGGTTCTAGTTGGATTTGTTTGGGTCTAATTGTTTAAGAAGTATGGTACAGCATATAATAATGGTAGAATGAATGAAAAATACGGTTTCTGTCTTTGTTTGATTGTCATTTGTCAGGCATTTCTGCCAGAGCAGAATATTGCTTGAATTGAGGAGATTGTGAATGCTGAAAAGTACAGACAGGTTTTAATTCATCATGTAATTCCTACTAGAAGGCACCTAATTTGTGATAGTTGTATTTGTCAGCATGATAATGATCCCAAACACACTGCTAATGTAAGGAAATGATATTTGCAGAGAAAAACAGTTGATGAAACCAAGACAGTAATAAAATGGCCTTCACAGATTCCAGACCTGAATATTATATGTATAGGCAATATTTTAGGCAGTATGAGATTCACATGAAGAGAAAAAGAAAGCTAGAACATGCTAAATCTAAGCAAGAACTCTTGGAAATGCTGAAAGAGATGCTTGATATTAAATAGCACATAATTTCAGAAATGACTGAACAAAAAAAGTTCTGTTGCTTGGTACTAGGTCACGTTAAACACAGACAAGCCTCCCAAGACTTTTGCACAGTACTGTAGATATTTTTAAAACTGAAAATATAAATAAGGACAAAATATTTCTATTCATCAGCATAAAATTTTCAATATTGTCCTCTAACCACTACATTTTTCCCATTTGATATTCCAATTCACTTAGAAATATTTCATGTAACTTCATGTAATTCACTCAAAAGTATGTCACTGCATGGAAATATGCCCCAACTCTCTTTTAATGTTCTAAAGGTTTGATGTAAAGGCCATCAAAGATTTCTGAATTAGTTTTTACAGTGCAAACATGTTCTAAGCAGGAATGGGAAGGGGATTCTATGTTCATTATAAATCTGGTCTACTGTACATCAAACCTTTTGATTTCAAAAGCACAACAGCGTTTTTTTATTTTATTTTATTTTATTTTTTATTTTCACCCTTTAATTGTGCAGCAATCTTAGTCCAAATGCAGGGATGACAATTTGAAATGAGACACATACTCATTATATTGAACCAGTTATATATCTATAACTACTGTTGAGTAATAGAGCAGTTTTGAATTTGTAATGAAGGAATGTATCATTTGTGAATCAGGTGGGCAGTGTCCTCTGTGATGACCCGTCAGAACCAGATACCTACAGCAGACGGTAGTCGTGTCACACTGGCCCTCATCCCTCTCTGGGACATGTGCAACCACACCAATGGCCTGGTGAGTACAACACTGTGACAAATGGAGAACTCCACATCAAAAATCATTAAAACAGAAGGCTTTTGAAGCTAATTCATTTCAGACAGATGCATTGAATACATGCACATTTATCATAATTACATGACTTGCATGTTTACAGTGCCTTCGCTCGTAGTCTAGAAGCACATGAAAAAAAAAACATTTACTTTTAAGCAATGCAGAGGAAAAGTCTAATGTGATTTTTCGGTAGATTATGCCTTTGTCCCAAGGGATCTTTTATATTTATTTGGATAATTTGTCTTTGATTGCGCTTAGAAGCTCTTGCCACAGAGCAATATATCGCCTCTGTTCATATGACTCTGTAATGCACTTATATCCTAAAACGAAGTTTTGTTTTTCAAATTATCGTGTGCATTGAAAATCACGGTCATTAAAATGTGTAATGAAATGGTTTTCTGGTAATCCCCTGGTTAATGTTTAATAAAAACATATTGTATGTGTTGTAGCTGTGTTTTTCGTACAATTTTCTCAAAGTTTATTTAATTTCTTAGGGTTTTGAGAGATTTAATCGTGAAGGATTGCATTTGTTAGGGTGTGTTATTTCAGCATGTTGCTTCCTATAAGCACTATTAAGTGACATTTATTTATATTTGTTTTTTTGCTCTGTTGTTGTAATATTTCTGTAGGTGGATAAAATAATTCATATAATAATAGCCTTGCAATTCTATGCCCTAAATTTTTTGTATTTATCATTTAGCACAAATGTACAGGATTACTTTATGTCCTGACCTTAATACACTTTATTTTGACATCTGTTTTAGTTTAAAACAGAATAGAATACAAATGCAAATTTCTTTAAAGTCTTTACTGTCTTTAGCTTCGTTGCTGAAGGAAAATATTATCTTCTTTAGAAAAAATTCATACATTACATTCAACTCTCATGCTCAGCATCTTAAAAAATACCCCAAAAGTATATTAAGTTACTCAAATACTAACAATTCTGAACTCTTTTCTCGTCTGTTATAGATCACAACTGGCTACAATCTAGAAGATGATCGATGTGAATGCGTGGCTCTCAAAGATTACAAAGAGGGCGAACAGGTGAGTCCTCACAGCAGCTCTACATCCTAAAAGATTAGCTCTTGTCCAGAATGAAAAGTTCCTGGTAGTATTTTCATCCCCTTTTTAATCAAAGATGTTAATTTCTTTCTTTGTTCATTCACAAAGAAATTAAGTTTAAAGGGCAGCTATGATGAAAACCATCTTTTGTAGGCTGTTTGGACTGGACTGTGTGCAGGTATAGTGTGTCCACAGTCGTATTGGAGTGATTATAAAGACAATAAGTCTTTTTTTTTCTTTTTTTTTTTTTTTTTTTTTTTTTCCTAATGTTCAAATACGATCCAAATCCCTCCCATTTTGAGGCCCACCACAATGTGACATAGTAGTGTGGTTTCCCCGCCCACCAAATTGACTGACAGCCGCGTATTAAAATGTCTCTGTAGTAACACTTATAATCATATCAACAAGACAGTGCATGCGCAAAGCAACCGGGATTAAAATATTTGTTTAGCTCGCTGGGATCATCAATCATCATCAAATGTGATCAAGAATGAGTATAAGTTTAAAACGCTTTTAAAACAGTGCATGTTTGTAATGAATTACAGCGACTTTACCGTCTTTATCACCACAGCCGCATGTCAGTACAATTATAAATTCCTGATTGTGGATGTTAAATCAGGTTTATTTTGTACGTTAACATAACGGATATCTATACAGCAATGCATATTGATGTGTATCTTGTCACATTTGCTGTGCAAAAACAGTGCAAAGTTAAGTTTGTGTTGTGTGTGTGTGTGTGTGTGTGTGTGTGTGTGTGTGTGTGTGTGTGT